>PVKV010043100.1:0-10292 GCA_004027835.1 Alouatta palliata | reverse complement strand
AACTGGTCTCACTGTGTCAACCTTTGCCCCTTAGGGTCTATTCTCCATACAGCACACAATGTGATCCTAGTTAAAACATAATTCCAGGTCATCCCAATCCTCTGGCTTCCCATCTCAGGGTAAAAGTCAAAGTCCTTAGCACGGCTGTAGGAGAACAGCTTGTCGCATGCCAAGAATGATGCTTTTTTTTTTTTTTTTTGAGACAGGGTCTCACTCTGTTGCCTAGGCTCGAGTGCAGTGGCAAGACCATAGCTTGCTGCAGCCTCGAACTCCTGGGCTCAAGAGATCCTCCCACCTCGGCCTTCTGAGTAGTTTGGACTGTAGGTGCATGCCACCACATCTGGCTTATTTTTTTAATTTTTTTATTTTTTGTAGAGAGGGGTCTCGCTATGCTGTCCAGGCTAGTCTCGAACTCCAGGTCTCAAAAGATCCTCCTGCTTTGGCCTCCCAGTGTGCTGGGATTACAGGTGTGGGCCACTGTTCCAGGTCATGACACCATGTTGAAGCAAAACCACCCTGATGAACCCGTACATGCCAAGATATTTCATCAGTGAGGTCTTTAAACAATGCCTGTAGCATAGAAAACTTCATAAAATGCTTATGTAGCCTCCCCAGCGGTCACAAGTCTTGGCAAGAAAGTGTGGAGACGTGACCGGCTGCACATGTTTTACTAAAAGCTTGCTATATAAAGGATACTTTCTGGATGGCTGGTGTGAGGAGGATCCAGTCTTGCAGCCACCTGAGGCACCACTTCTGTTCGTAAGTCCCTATCATATATTTCTCTCTGAGAAACTGGATTTGAAGCTCACTCAGCCTTTGGATTTGCGTAGCCCTGCTAGCCATGGAACAATGGCTTACACGGTTAACCTTACAAGGGCCAACACGGTTAATCTTCTCTCTCTCACATCTCTCTGATGACCTCATCTTCTACTACCAGCCACCTCACTTACACCGCCTCAGTCACTGCTTGCCCAGGGCCTTTGCATTTGCTGGGCTCTCTGCCAGATACCTGCACAGATGTTGTCTTACCACCTCAGTTCTCTGCCCCAATGTTACCGTATCTGTGAGGACTTTCCAGATTCCATACATGAAGAGAATCCCTTATGCTCTACTGTAATGCCTTTTTTCTTTCCTTAATAGCGCTGCTTATAGTCTGCGCTTATTTTACACGTCAGTTCAAAATGTTTTCCTAGTGTGCAACACAATGCCTGGCACATAGGGGGTTAATAGATATTTCTATTTTTTGAGACACAGTCTTGCTCTGTCACCCAGGCTGGAGTGCAGTGGTGTGATCTTGGCTTACTGTAACCTTCACTTTCTGGGTTCAAGCAATTCTCCTGCCTCAGCCTCCTAAGCAGCTGGGACTCCAGGTGAGTACCATCACATCGGGATAAGTTTTGTATTTTTAGTAGCGATGGGGTTTTGCCACGATGGTGAGGCTGGTCTTGAACTCTTGGCCTGAAGTGATCTTCCCATCTTGGCCTCCCAAAGTCCTGGGATTATAGGCGTGAGCCACTGTGAGTGACCTTTTAATAAATATTTAGTTGACTGAGTGAGTTGAGGTTAAGGATGCAGGAGGGAGCAGTTGCCCTCCAAGACAGCAGTCCCCAACCCTTTTGGCACCAGGGACTGGTTTTGTAGAAGACAATTTTTCTATGGATGGAGAGCAGGGATGGTTTCAGGATGATTCAAGTCCACTTATTGTGTACTTTATTCCTATTATTATTACATTGTAACATGTAATGAAATAATTATACAACTCACCATAATGTAGAATCAGTGGGAGCCCTGAGCTTGTTTTCCTGCAACTAGACGGTCCCACCTGGGGGTGATGGGAGACAGTGACAGATCATGAGGCATTAGGTTCTCGTAAGGAATGTTCTGTCTAGATCCCTTGCTTGCACAGCTCACAACAGGGTTTGTACTCCTAGGAGAATCTAACGCTCTCACTGATCTGACAGGACGTGGAGCTCAGGCAGTAACGCAAGCAATGGTGAGTGGCTGTAAATACAGATGAAGCTTTGCTGGCTTGCCCGCCAATCACCTCCCGTTGTGCAACCTGATTCCTAACAGGCCATGGTCCATGGGCCCGGGATTGAGGACCCCTGCTCCAGGACCTACTTCCCCCTGAGAGCTTAGGCAGGATGCTTGCAGAAACCTGATGTGGGAGGTGAGGTGAAAGGTGGTGGGAGGAAGGGAAGCCCAGTGTATATGTGAGTGCGTGTGTGTGCTCGTGTGCCTGAGGCTGGGTGCTTCTCCAGGACCCCTGTACCTCCCAGCTCCTGGCCTGGGTGGAGCCTGGGCAGGACAGAGGTAAGTCTGAGTCAGGGTCTAACCAAAGAGGTAAGAAGTTGTGCCAGAGGCACCAGGCAAAACTGGAAGGGATGGGACGGAGGGCACATGAATGGGAACTATTAACTCTGCCTGGGGATGGGAGGGTCAAGGCTTTGCTGTAGGGAAGAGGGGCAGTAGAGTTGGGCCTTGAAGAGTGAGTAGGAGTTTGCTGAGCCATGACAAAATAAGAAAAGCATTCTGAGCTCGAGAGGTCTGAGGGCTATGAAAAGGTGGACTAGGTCAAAGGATACCGAACTGTCAGCTGTAACAGAGGAGATGAGACAAAGTAGTTAGCAGCCTGAGGTCAGGGAGGCTTTAAAGGCTAAGTAGAGGACTAGGAACTCCATCCTGAGGGCCCTGGGGCCATGGAAGAGTTGATGCAAGGGAATGAGAGATTCAACTGCCCTGAAATGGGTCTAAAAATGCTTGGGAGGCAAAATCCTAGACACAGTGCTGGGTAGGATGTGATGGCTGGGGTGAGGGTGTAGAGGATGATATCCATGTCTCTGGTTTGAAAGTCCCTGAGGTAAGGAACTGGGCCCTGCGGTTGGAGGGCTGTGGCAGGTTTGGGGACAACGATGAGAGTTGGTTCTGGTCAGGTAGGCTGGAGCCTGGAGCACTCTGAACTGGGGATCCTGGATCTGGCTCCCCATCCTGGAGAGAGACTCTGATGTCCCCTGTCTCGGTACTGGGACTCTGGGCCATACAGCCCTTGTCCCACGAGGACCCTGTCCCAAGCTTTTCATGGTCTACTACTCTCAGGGTCCCTGGGCAGAAGAGGTGGGCTGGGATCCTGGGTAGAGGCTGGGCCTTGAAGCCAGGGAAAGGACAAATCAGGCTGGCAGCTTTGAATACCACTCCCCTTAGCTGCCCTTCGAGCCACCCCCAACCAGGATGCCCAGGCAGGGCCTGCTATAGTTGCTGCAATCTTGCAGAAGCGGAGCTGTTGATCTCGGCGTAGCCTACAGTGACAGGGAGGCTCTTGGGTGGGTAGTTCCTCTGGGGAGAAGGGGTTATTGCACGTCCTGGGATTAAGGTGAATACCAGCGGCCATCCGATCTGTGGTGGCCAGTGGGAGTGGAAAGTCGAGTTTCTGCAGGTGAACGGGGACGAGAGGTGAGAGCTGGGGCCCACAGCTCCCGGTATTTTTCCACCCACTCCTGTGCCTAATAACGCTTCCCTGGCTGCCAGTCATCCTCTCCTCTACCACCTATGACCGGGTGGGGCTGGGACCAAGTCTTCCGAGGCAGGGTGGCGAGGCAAGGGCCAACTCCTCCACTGCCTCACCCTATTTGGGTGTGGCTGCCGGGAATGTGAGTGAGAGCATGTGTGTGTACTGTGTGTGTGCACGAACCTGTGCGGTGCCACAGCGGGGCGCCCTTGGGGACTCGCTGCACACTGTCTGATCCCTTGGGGAGCAAAAGGAGACAAGGGCCCGATAAGGTCTGGGGTTACTTGCAGGACCAGGACCCTGCCTTGCCTCACTGCTCTATGAGTACCTGCCCACTGCGCTGAACCGTGCTCCTTCAGGGAAGGGAGAAGGAGGCAAAAAGAAGCCTTTAGAAGGAATCTCTAGCACAAATTTAACCATGAACAGAAGAAAGGAAAATAAAAACTTAAGCGAAGACAGACACAACATCTGAATAAATGCGCAGTAAGTGCATATCACAGTCTGCCCTGGAGGAAAAGACTAATGCCAGTTCTTCCCAAGCAAGTCTCTAGACTCAGGGCAACCCCGTCACAGTTCAAAGAGGTTTGCTTTTCCAGAGCCTGAAGCATGCAGTCTCAACTTCTGACAGCTGGAAATGTACAAGAATACTTCGACATGTTTGTAAATGACCAACAAGGAGGAGAGATTGGCTATTAAACTCTGTAGTAATTATACAGAAACAGGAAAATTGATCAGATAACTAGAATCCAGTAACAAAGATTAGTACAAAATTAGGAAAAGTTCCTACCAATCATTAAAAAGAAGTTAAATAAGCCTCAGAAAAAAAGAGTGAAAGGTCGGTAACTTACAACACAAGAACCGCTCTTTTGAGAGTGAGGACCACCCTGTTCCCTTAGTGCTAGGCACCCAGAAAACACAGCATAAATGCTCAATGACTGAATGCTCATCACTGGTAACCAGAGAAATGCAAATTAAAACAACTGCACAGGATATTTTACTTAACAGACGGGCAAAAAATGAAAAAAGAAACATAATATCGTGAGTTGGGAGGAGCACGAGGAAATGGGTACTATTCGTGATGGTGATGAATGAATTGGTAACAGTTTTTTGTGGTGTGCCATAGCACCAAATTGAAAACAGCACAAATGTACGTTACTCTGGGCTCACTAAATAGGCACTAAATAGAACGAGTCTGTTTCTTGTCCTGAGCAAGTAAACCGGAGGGTAGATCCACGCGACCTGGAGTCTAGGACACTCCTCCAGTGTGAACAGCCACAATGCACCGACGATGTGTGCAGCCGGGGCGTGCAAGGCCGAAGGCAAGCCACCACGCGGTAAATGCCGGGACTCCGAGAAGGGGTGGAATTTATTTAGAAGAGGGAGCCTTCTGGAGGGCAAAGCAGCCCTGGGCAAGCGTTCTTTTCTTTCTAAACCTTCCTTCTCGTCTCTGTCTAGAAAATGAAGCGCGCCCCCTGGTGGGGGAGACAGGAAGGCGAAGCAAAGGGGGGTCTCGGAGGAGAATAAAGTGTGCGTGGGTGGAACAAACCGGAAGAGAGCATGCCTGGAAATGCGGACGCCCCGCGGCGGCCCGGGTGATCTCCACGCTCAAGTCACGCTCTCCAGGGGAGTGACCGCTTCTGAGGCTGCCAGGGGCCGCCCCAGCTAGTGCCGATGATGGCCACAGAGGTCCTTCTCGAGCTCCCCCCACCACCTTTGCACACACAGCCTCCCCCACCGCCCCGTGTAGAGTTCCTGCCTCCCTCATCTCTCAGTTCTCAGCTAACACCTTCCCTGGCCCCACCCATGTCAGATCTCCTGTTGCCGCGCCGCACGCAGCACCCCAGACCTCGCCTTCACCTTCGTATTCCCAGAGCTGCCGCATCGTGATTTAGGTCTGCCTTCCACCCTGGCTGTGGCCCTCTTCAGGGCAGTACGGTGCCTGTCCCGCTCGCCACTGCACCCAGAGCCCAGCACAGGCCTGGCACCTGAGCAGACGCTACTGCAGTCGGAGCCATGGCCCGCGCAGGAGGGTGGCAGGCCCGGTGACAGGTTCAAGGCCGAGCAGAGGAACTTTATTAGAGGGACAGGGAGAAACATATTTACACGGGCCGAGCAGGGACCTTAAGAAGCAGGGGCGGGAGCGGAGTCCCAGCTCAGACGAGTTCCACCTTGGCGTTGGGGTACACCGCCACCACATCGTAGCCCTCAGGTGGCTTCACGCGTGCCTTGGCGTGACTCTCACAGTAGAGCCGCTCGTCCAGAAAGAAGTAACCACGCTGCTTGAGGTTCAGGCCGCAGTCGCTGCACATGAAGCACTCGGGATGGTAGAGCTTGTCCCGCGCCTTGACGATGGTGCCCCTGATGAGGGGAAGGAGAGAGGACAGCGTGGAGTGACTGCCGGGTTCGCGACGGCGCCCGCATCCAGGGCCCTGGAGGGCTGCGGTCCGGGAGGGGCAGGGGGGCGGGTACTCACACGATGCCGTGGCCGCAGCGCGTGCACTCGGGCAGCCCCTGCAGGCCGCTCAGCGGAGCGCCCAGCTTGCCGGCCGTGGGCTTGAGGTTCCGGGGGCCGCCAGGCCCGGGCCGCTCTCCTGAAACCCGGAGCGTAGGTGGCATGAACGGGGTGAGGAGGTCAGAACTCCATGTCTGTGGGGTGTTTGGTTGGGCCCCGTTTCCGGGGCCATCGGCACCGAGATTGGGGAACGGGTTTGGCGGTCGTGGGGTGAGGGGCAGCGACAGGGAGTGGAGTGGGAATCAGGAAGCGAAGGCGTAGCAAGGGTGTGGGACCCGGCCGCCGAGACCGAGGAGGGCGGGTGCCGGGAGGCGGGATGTGGCGTCGCTAGGGGGCAACCAGGGCACCGCAGGGAAGGGGAAGGCAGGTGGGGACAGGTGGCAGGAGTCTTACCGCCTTCGCCGGCCTCCAGCATGCCCTGCAAGTAGCGGAAGGAGCCTGACTGCTTGGGCTCCGCGGCCACGGGGTCTGCTGGCTCCCGTAGCATCCTGTACACCTCGGAGCCCAGGTCGACTCTGCAGTCCCGGCTCCGCGGGAGGCCCCTGGCTGGGTCAGCGCTGGGAGGGAGAAAGAGATAGAGGAGGGACAAGGATGCAGTTCCAGCCTTCACTGTGGACTCAGGGTCTGGTGAGGCTTATGAGTCAGAATGCAACCAGAGAGAGACCCAAGGATCAAGTGTCAGGGGTCAGGATGGGACAGAGTGAGATTTGAGGGATCAGGGGTTAAGATGGGTTCTGGGCATGGCACGGAAGGCATCTCTGTGTTACCTGGGGGGTGGAGACACATGCAGGGTGCTCATCTGGGCTGGCAGGGTGGCCTCGCTGCTGCCATTGGGAGGGACTGGAAAGCGAGGGGGTTGTCCGTATGGAGATCCCAGGCTTGGTCTGCCATCTTCTGGCCCAGTCCCGGTGCCTGAAGGCCGCCTGCTGGTTGTTGGACTGCCGTCCTATGAGACAGAGGCCTAAGGCACTGGGAGACCCTCTGACCTCTGGCCATTCCTTGTCCACCCCACCTCTACACTGCTTTGCTGTGCCAGCTGGTGGATGTCAGCTGGCTACCTCTGCTCTGGCACCTCTCACCTGTGATGCCCAGCCAGGGAAGGGATTTCTGGGGAAGGGCAGGGCCTGGGGACTGGTTCTGCCCTTGCAGAAATGAGAAATGTCCTTAGAAAGTCAGACACAAAAACCTGAGCAGCACAGACTCAGCCTGGGCTTGTGAGCCCTGCAGCGGTTCTGCCCACCACCACTCATGAAGGGATAGTATGGGGCAGGCCTATCCCAAGAAGCCTTTTAAGGCCAGTGTGGCTACAGCAGGGTATGTGGCCTCCTGGCAGAGGTAGTCCAGGTGCCAAGCCTTCTCACCTGCTTGAACTGTGGTGGGTACTGGGTGGGCCCACGGCTGGGAACTCAAAAAAGGTAACTCCTGTCCTGCAGCCAGGAAAGGCCCTTGACTGCTGTGTGTCTAAGACCCTTTGGGCAGGCTAAGGCTCAAGAGTGCCATTGTTAGGTCAGCCCCTTCTGGGCCTGCACCTGTTCCCCATTTCCTGCCTTCCAGGCCACAATGAGAAGCCTTCTGCAGGCACAGCAGAGGAGCGGCAGAGACCAGGCTAGGGCTCAAGGCTCTCTACCTCATTACCCACAGCCAGCCTGGTGCCCATGGCTGAAACACTTTGGGGAGGAGTGCCCTGAACCTGCCCCCTCAGCCATGAGGAGAGGGCAGTATCTCTGTAGGTATGGGTCTAGTGGGGACTGGGGATCTCTGTCCCTGCAGAGTCCAGAGCTGTGCTGTTCCCAGCTTGCAAGTGCACACAAGCACACCCACAGCAATGTAAACAGAGGCATGCATATTCTCACAAGTATGTTTTGAAGACACACATACACATGCATAAGGACAACACATATGCACCTGTCTATTTACACACTACTAACCACACGTACACGGTTACATAGACTTGCAGCCAGCACTGGACACCCTGGGGATGGCCATGGTGGCCTCCATGGCTGAGACTGGGCTGGCAGGCAGAGCAGCCTGATTTTAGGGTGATGCCTAAGTCCAGGCCATGGGGTAGGTCTTAGCCTCAGCCTGGGAAGGGACATGTAAAGCTCCTCTCTGCTCTACAGTGTGGACAGAGAGCCCAGTGTGGACGGAGCCCAGTGTGGACAGGAAAGGATGCTTATGGTAGCAGGAAGAGCCCTGGTTTGGACTTAGGCAGCTCTGAGGCATAGTTGAGCCTGTGGGGTTCTGCCCTGACTGTCTCCTGCTTTTTGCAGGATGGGAACTTGGGGAATGGGCAGACCAGCAGTTGGGTGGGACCCCTCCATTTCCCCCACCCCAACAGACAAAGAGGAGGGTCTTTCTGCCTAGGTGGCCCCCATCAATGAAGCAGCAACAGGAAGACCCCTATCCGCATCAGGCCCAACAAAAGCCCCTGAGAAACCTGAGCGCTCTCACACATGTGACTGTCGAGCAGGCAGGCAGGCAGGGCTGGCTTCTAATGGGTACCAGATGGGCTGTGGCCAGTGGGGGTGGGGCTGGGCCTCCAGGCAGAAGCTTCGGTGGGAGGGAGGAGTTGGAGGGACTGAGACTGAGAGGAAGGAGGCCCTCACTCACCCCTACCCAGCAGGGTGTGGGGATCCACTGCAGGGCCATCAGAGCCATTGCCCCTCCCACGGCCACCCATGCAGCTGCCTCTTTAGGCCTGAACTCAGTGGCTAGGACACACATGGTTATCTCAGTTTTAGTTTGAGTCCCAGAGTTATCCCCTAACTGGGCAAGTCACTTCACCTCTCTGAACCTGTTTCTTTATCTATGAGCTGGAGAATGTGATGGTCTCCACATCAGGTTCCTTGTAGAGATGAAATAAGACAATTGCACAGTGCCTGGCACAAAGCGCATACTCGTTGGATGAATGGCTTTCAGGGGAATACCTGAGCCCCCAGTCCTGGATTTTCCTCCTCTGGGGGTGGTGCACTTCATACCACATGCTCCTCCACTCTGAGTAGCAGTCTGCTGCCCACTTGGTTGCTGAAGCCTCGGTGGATTTTTCAGTGGAAAGCGGGTAACTACCTACTTTGGGACACTCAACTTGGATGGAGGCAGGCACTGAGTTCAAATGAGCAGATGCCGTCTCCTAGAGGCTCAGTTCCAGCTCTCTGCTGGTCTGGGGAGGACAGGCTGAATGTGCAAGGACTGCCTGCTCCACCTGGCTTGCTTCTCCCCATCACCTGGTTCTGAGCATAATTGCCACTCCCTCCAGAAAACCCAGCCTTATTACTATCCTTCCTCCACCCTGGGCTGGGCCAAGTGCCTCCTGTGTTCTCACAAAAGGCCTGGGAGAAGGAGCTCCTCCTATTGCCCCACAGGGAAGGTGGTCCTGAAGCTCCTGCTAGCCCTGTCCCGTCCCACTCAGGGATGTGTGCCAGGGCACCCTATGCTGGTCCTAGGGCCAACCGTGTTTTCCTCCTCCTCCGATGGCTCCAGCTCACTCACCCCCTCCCCGACACCCCGACTCAGGCAGAGGGTGGGAGCAGCATGGGGACAATGGGCCCTGTGTCTGTGTTAGCAAGGACTCAGCCCTGCAGGGGCGGGATGGGGTGTTTTTGTCACCACCCATGGAGCCCATGACCTTTTAAGTACAAAAGTGGGTCAGCAGCTGAGGGGCTGCCCTGGTGCTTGTGGAAACTCCCTCCTTCTCCAGTCTGAGCCTCTGGCAGCCTGGTCTTCAAGGGAGTCGGTGAGAATAAGTGTGGGGGCAGGGTGAGCTGCTCTACAGTCACCAGCACCCCAGGCCCACCGGCCCTGAGCCTCTCCTGGAAGACTAAACCCCCTCCCACCCCGTCCTGTCTATCCTGGCACTGCTGCCTCTGAGGGAGGCTGGGCCTTACGCATGAGCTTGGGGGCCACACCATGCTGCTCCCCTCTGCCTGGCCTGTGGCAAGCCTGGCTCATTTGTCTATGCCAACATCTACCCCTGCCCCTAAGGTCTGGGGTCCATGGGGCCACAAGAGCAAGCTTCTGAGACACAGATATGGCCATGAATCCCTGAGGTCCAGGACAGAGACGCCCAAGAACCTCTCTGTAGCCCTGCCCCACCGCCTCATCTCTTGCTTCTGTCCTCTCATTCCTCCCATCTTGCCCTCCCTTCTCCTGGACCTTTCTTTTCTTTGAACCTGAGGTACAAGACCTCACCTCTGGGCCACACTTCCTCTTCCTGTACCCATTTGCCTGCCTTGCCCTTCCTAGGCCTTCAGGTCTTGGCTTCAATACCCCTTCCTC
>PVKV010043099.1:0-10292 GCA_004027835.1 Alouatta palliata | reverse complement strand
CTTTGGGAGGCCGAGGCGGGTGGATCACGAGGTCAAGAGATCGAGACCATCCTGGTCAACATGGTGAAACCCCGTCTCTACTAAAAATACAAAAATTAGTTGGGCATGGTGGCACGTGCCTGTAGTCCCAGCTACTCGGGAGGCTGAGGCAGGAGAATTGCTTGAACCCAGGAGGCGGAGGTTGCGGTGAGCCGAGATCACGCCATTGCACTCCAGCCTGGGTAACAAGAGCGAAACTCCGTCTCAAAAAAAAAAAAAAAAAAAAAGAAATAAACAAAGCCTCCAAGAAATACGGGATTATGTGAAAAGACCTAATCTACATTTGATAGGTGTAGCTCAATGTAACGGAGAGAATGAATAAAGCTGGAAAAGACTCTTCAGGATATTATCCAGGAGAACTTGCCCTACCTAGCAAGGCAGGCCAATATTCAAGTCCAGGAAATACAGAGATATTCCTCAAGAAGAGCAACCCCAAGGCATATAATCAGATTCACCAGGGTTGAAATAAAGGAAAAAATGCTAAGGGCAGCCAGAGAGAAAGGTCAGGTTACCCACAAAGGGAAGCCCATCAGACTCACAGCAGATCTCTCAGCAGAAACCCTACAAGCCAGAAGAGAGTGGGGACCAATATTCAACATCCTTAAAGAAAAGAACTTTCAACCTGGAATTTCATATTCAGCCAAACTAAGCTTCATAAGCGAAGGAGAAATACAATCCTTTATGAACAAACAAGTACTCAGAGATTTCATCACCACCAGGCCTGCTTTACAAGAGCTCCTGAAAGAAGTGCTAAACATAGGAACAACCAGTACCAGCCACTCCAAAAGTGTACCAAATGGTAAAGAGCATCAACACAACGAAGAAACTGCATCAACTAATGGGCAAAACAGCCAGCTAGCATCAAAATGGCAGGATCAGATTCACACATAACAGTATTAACCTTAAATGTAAATGGGCTAAATACCCCAATCAAAAGACACAGACTGGCAAATTGTATAAAAAGTCAAAACCCATCAATGTGCTGTATCCAGGAAACCCATCTCACATGCAAAGATACACATAGACTCAAAATAAAGGGATGGAGGAAGATTTACCAAGCAAATGGAGAGGAAAAAAAAAAAAAAAGCAGGAGTTGCAATTCTCGTCTCTGATAAAATAGACTTTAAACCAACAAAGATCAAAAGAGACAAAGAAGGACATTACATAATGGTAAAAGGATCAATGCAGCAAGAAGAGTTAACTATCCTAAATATATACACACCCAATACAGGAGCACCCAGATACATAAAGCAAGTTCTTAATGACCTATGAAGAGACTTAGACTCCCACACAATAGTAGTGGGGGACTTTAACACTCCCCTGTCAGTATTAGACAGATCAATAAGACAGAAAATTAACAAGCATATCCAGGACTTCAGCTCAGATCTAGAACAAGCAAACCTAATAGACATATACAGAACTCTCTACCCCAAATCCACAGAATATACATTTTTCTTAGCACCGCATCACACCTACTCTAAAATTGACCACGTAATTGGAAGTAAATCATTCCTTAGCAAATGCAAAAGAATGGAAATCGTAACAGTCTCTCAGACGACAGTGCAATCAAATTAGAACTCAAGATTAAGAAACTAACTGAGAACTGCACAACGTCATGGAAACTGAACAACTGATTCTTGAATGTTGACTGGATAAACAATGAAATGAAGGCAGAAATAAAGATGTTCTTTGAAACAAACGAGAATGAAGACGCAATGTACCAGAATCTCTGGGACACACTTAAAGCAGTGTCTAGAGGAAACTTTATAGTAATAAATGCCCACATGAGAAGCAAGGAAAGATCTAAAATTGACACTCTATCATCAAAATTGAAGGAGCTAGAGGGGCAAGATCAAAAAAACTCAAAAGCTAGCAGAAGACAAGAAATAACTAAGATCAGAGCAGAACTGAAGGAGATAGAGACACCAAAAAAACTTCAAAAAAATTAATAAATCCAGGAGCTGTTTTTTTAAAAAAAAAGATCAACAAAATACACCACCAGCCAGATTATTTAAAAAGAAAAGAGAGAAGAGTCAAATAGATGCAATAAAAAATGATAAAGGGGATATCACCACAGAGTCCACAGAAATACAGACTACCATCAGGGATTTCTACAAACAACTCTATGAACAAAACCAGTAAACCTGGAAGAAGATAAATTCCCGGACACTTGCACCCTCCCAAGCCTAAACCAGGAAAAAGTCAAAACCCTGAATAGACCAATAACAAGGGCTGAAGTTGAGGCAGCAATTAATAGCTTACCAACCAAAAAAACCCCAGGTCCAGATGTGTTCACAGCCGAATTCTACCAGACATACAAAGAGGAGCTGGTACCATTCCTTCTGAAACTATTCCAAACAATCCAAAAAGAGGGAATCCTTCCCAAATCATTTTATGAGACCAACACCATCCTGATACCAAAACCCAACATAGACTCAACAAGAAAAGAAAACTTCAGGCCAATATCCAAGATGAACATAGATGCAAAAATCTCCAATAAAATACTGGCAAACTGATTGCAACAACACATCAAAAAGCGTATCCATCACGATCAAGTAGGCTTCATCCCGGGGATGCAAGGCTGTTTCAACGTACGCAAGTCTATAAACGTAATCCCCCACATAAACAGAACCAAAGACAAAAACCACATGATTATCTCAATGGATGCAGAGAAGGTCTTCGACAAAATTCAACAACCCTTTATGCTAAAAACTCTCAGTAAACTAGGTATCAATGGACCGTATCTCAAAATAATAAAAGCTGTTTATGACAAACCCACAGCCAATATCATACTGAATGGACAAAAACTGGAAGCATTCCCTTTGAAATCGGGCACTCAACAAGGATGCCCTCTGTCACCACTCCTATTCAATATAATATTGGAAGTTCTAGCCAAAGCAATCAGGCAAGAAAAAGAAATAAAGAGTATTCAGTTAGGAAAAGAGGAAGTCAAATTGTCTCTATTTGCAGAGGACGCAGTGGTATATTTAGAAGACCTCATCGTCTCAGCCCAGAATCTCCTGAAACTCATAAGCAACTTCAGCAAAGTCTCAGGATACAAAATCAGTGTGCAGAAATCACAAGCATTCCTATACACCAATAACAGACTTAAAGAGAGCCAAATCAAGAATGAACTGCCATTCACAATTGCTACAAAGAGAATCAAATACCTAGGAATACAGCTGACAAAGGATTTAAAGGACCTCTTCAAGGTGAACTACAAACCACTGTTCAAGGAAATAAGAGAGGACAAAAACAGATGGAAAAACATTCCATGCTATGGTTAGGAAGAATCAATATTGTGAAAATGGCCATACTTCCCAAAGTAATTTATAGATTCAGCACTATCCCCATTAAGCTACCTATGACCCTCTTCACAGAACTGGAAAAAAGCACCTTAAACTTCATATGGAACCAAAAGAGAGCCCGCATAGCCAAGTCAATTCTAAGCAAAAAGAACAAAGCTGGAGGCATCATGCTACCTGACTTCAAACTATACTACAAGGCTACAGTGATCAAAACAGCATGATACTGGTACCAAAACAGAGACATAGACCAATGGAACAGAACAGAGGCCTCGGAGGCAATGCCACACATCTACAACCATCTGATCTTTGACAAACCTCACAAAAACAAGCAATGGGGAAAGGATTGCCTGTTTAAAAAATGGTGTTGGGAAAACTGGCTAACCATGTGGGTTAACCAGTTCCAGAGGGCAGAAACTGGACCCCTTTCTGACACCTTACACTAAAATTAACTCCGGCTGGATTAAAGACTTAAACTAAGGCATAACACCATAAAAACCCTAGAAGAAAACCTAGGCAAAACCATTCAGGACATAGGCGTAGGGAAGGACTTCATGATTAAAACACCAAAAGAATTGGCAACAAAAGCCAAAATAGACAAATGGGATCCAATTAAACCCCAGAGCTTGTGTACAACAAAAGAAACAATCATTAGAGTGAACCAACATAATGGGAAAACATTTTTGCAATCTACCCATCTGACAAAGGTCTAATATCCAGAATCTACAAAGAACTAAAACATTAAAAAAAAAAGAAAGAAAGAAAAGAAACATTCAAAAGTGGGCAAAGAACATGAACAGATACTTTTCAAAAGAAGGCATTTATGAGGCCAACAAACATATGTAAAAAATGCTCATCATCACTGGTCATTAGAGAAATGCAAATCAAAACCACATTGAGATACCATCTAACACCAGTTAGAATGGCGATCATTAAAAAATCTGGAGACAACAGATGCTGGAGAGGATGTGGAGAAATAGGAACGCTTTTACACTGTTGGTGAACTGTAAAGTAGTTCAACCATCGTGGAAGACAGTGTGGCGATTCCTCAAGAACCTAGAAATAGAAATTCCATTTGACCCAGCAATCCCATTACTGGGTATATATCCAAAGGATTATAAATCATTCTATTATAAAGACACATGCACACGTATGTTCATTGAGGCACTGTTTACAATAGCAAAGACCTGGAACCAACCCAAATACCCATTGATGATAGACTGGACAAGGAAAATGTGGCACATATACACCATGGAATACAATGCAGCCATAAAAAACAATGAGTTTGTGTCCTTTGTAGGGACATGGATGAATCTAGGGACATGGATGAATCTGGAATCTGGAAGCAAACTGACACAAGAACAGAAAAACAAATACCGCATGTTCTCACTCATAGGCAGGTGTTGAACAATGAGAACACATGGACACAGGGAGGGGAGCATCACACACTGGGGTCTGTTCTCGGGGACTAGGGGAGGGACAGCATGGGGTAGGAGGTTGGGGAGGGATAACATGGGAAGAAATGCCAGATATAGGAGGCAGCAAATCACATTGCCATGCACCTATGCAACAATCCTACATGTTTTGCACATGTACCCTGGAACCTACAGTGCAATTATATATATGTATATACACACAAAAACAAACAAACAAAAAGAATAGATGATAAGAAAACAGGAGAGGGCAAACTTGTATTTAAACTCAGGAAAGAAAGAGAAGAGAAGAGCACACCTTAATAGAGATGAAAGTCACATGAGAAACAACAAAAGGTAAGAGATACAAAAAGAAATGTTTGACAAAATTACATAAAATGAAAAGGAGACAAATGCTTCCACTTACATGATATACTTAGAATAGTCAAATTCATAGAGACAGAAAGTAGAACAGTGGTTACTAAAGGCTGGGGCTGGGAGCAAGGGAAGCGGTTATAGTAATGGAGCTAATGCTTGATGGGGACACAGAGAGTTTCCATTTGGAATGATGAAAAAGTTCTGGAGGAAAATAGTGGCGATGATTGCACAACATGGTGAATATGCTTAATGCCACTGAGTTGTTCAGTTAAAAATGATTAAAATGGGCCAGGGGTAGTGGCTCACGCCTGTAATCCAAGCACTTTGGAGGCCAAGGCAGGTGGATCACCTGAGGTCGGGAGTTCAAGACCTGCCTGACCAACATGGTGAAACTCTGCGTATTAAAAAAAAAAAAAAAAGATTAAAATGGTAAATATACCAAAAATATACATAAAACGTGTGGATGTAAGTTTTCAACTCATTCAGGCAAATAGCTGGTGTGTGCTTATTGGATGCCTATGCTTAGCTTTGTAAGAAACTACAAAACTCTTCCAAAGTGGCTGTACCATTCATCATGCATTCCTACCAACAATATGTAAGCATTCCTGTTGTGCCATCCTTGTCAGCATTTGGTGGTGTCAGTGGTTTGAATTTTAGCCATTCTAATAGGTGTATAGTAGTATCTCATTGTTTTATTGCAGCCAATTCCCTGATGACACATAATGTTGAGTATCTTTACACATCTTTATTTGCCATCTGTATAGATTCTTCAGTGAGATCTGTTTGGACCATTTTTAATTGGATTGCTTTCTTATTGTTGAGTTTATAGAGTTATTTGTATATTTTAGATAAATGGTCTTTTATAGCAGATATATTTTTACAAAGATTTTCTCATAATCCTTGGCTTCTCTTTTCATTCTATTTACAGTATTTTTTTACAGAGCAAGTTTTAAATTTTAATAAAGTCCAATTTATGAATTTTTCTTTCATGAATTGTGCTTTTGGTTTTGTATCTAAAAAGTCATTGCCAAACCCAAGGCCACCCAGATGTTCTCCTAAGAGTTTTATAGTAATGCATGTCAGGAAGAAAAGTCTAAGATCTTTCTCTAGATTTTTGTTTTGTTTTGTTTTTTGGCATATGGATGTCTAGTCGTTTCAGTACCATTTGTCAATCAGGCTGTCCTTTTTCCATTGAATTACTTTTGTTTCTTTGTTAAACCTTAGTTGACTGTATTAGTGTGACTCTAGTTTTCGGTTTTCTATTTTGTTCTACTGATTTGTTTGTGTATTCATTCATCAGTGCCACATCATCTTGTTTACTCTACCTTTATGGTAAATCCTGTAGTTGGTAGTGTCAGTCTACCAACTTCATTCTCCTTCAGTATTGTGTTGGCTATTCTGGGTTTTTGCTTTTCCATGTCATCTTTAGAATCCAGTTTGTCAATATCCACAAAATAACCTGCTAGATTTTGATTGGGAGTGTTGAATCCATGGATCAAGTTGAGAAGAACTGGCATCTTTACAACTTTGACTTTTCATTTCCATGAACATGGACTATCTCTTCATTTATTTACATCTCCTTTGGTTTCTTACATCAGAATTTTGTAGTTTTTCACATATAGATCTTGTATATATTTAGATGTATATCTAAGTATTTTCCCCCCTTGTTGGTGCTAATGTAAGTGGTGTTTTTAATTTTAATTTCAAATCCGAAGTGTTCACTGCTATTATAGTAAAATAATTGACTTTTGTATAATAACCTTCATCCTGATACCATGCTATAATCACTTATTTCAGAAATCTTTTTGGTTATTTGGGATGTTCTACCTAGATAATCATGTTATCTGTGAACAAAGGCAGCTTAATTTCTTTCTTCCTAATATGTATACATTTCCTTTATTTGTCTTATTACATTAGCTAGAACTTCAATTACGATGCTGAAAATGAGTGGTGAGAGGGGACATCTTGCTTTGTTCCTAATATTAGCAGGAAGGCATGCAGCTTCTTTTGGCTAATATGTTATCTATAGAATTTTGTAGATGTTTGTGATCCAAGCGAGGCATTTTTATTACTGAAGTGAAATAGATAAATAAAACTTACCATTTTAACCATTAAGGTGCACAATTCAATGACATTAAGTACATTCACAGTGTTCTGCAACCATCAATATCATTCATTTTTAGAATGTTTTCATCATCCCAAACCGAAATTGTACCCATCAATAATAATACCCCTCTTGACCTCTCTCAATCCCCTAATAACCTCTATACTTTATTATTTTGACAGGTCTAGGTACCTCACGTAAGTGTAATCATACAATATATGTTCTTGCATACTTGTACAAGTGTCCTTGTGTAACAGGCCTACATGTGGCTTGTTTTCTTTTTAGGGGGGATCAGGGTCTTGATCTGTTGCCCTGGCTAGAGTGCAGTGGCACTAACATGGCTCACTGCAGCCTCAATCTCCCAGGTGCAAGTGATCTTCCCACCTCAGCATCCTGAGTAGCTGGAACCACAAGCATGTGCCACCACACCCAGCTAATTTTAAAATTTTTTGTAGAGACGGGATCTTGCCATTTTGCCCAGGCTGGTCTCAAACTCCTGAGCTCAAGGGATCCTCCTGCCACAGCCTCCCAAAGTGCTAGGATTATAGGCATGAGCCACCACACCGTCAGCCCTAGCACAAGGTTTTCAGGGTTCATCCATGTTGTAGCATATATCAGAATTTCATTTCTTTTTAAGGTTGTGTAATATTCCATCATAAGTATACCACATTTTGTTTATCCATTTACAAAATGGACATTTGCATTGATTCTACCTTTTGGCTGTTGTGAATAATGCTGCTGTGAACACTGGTGTACAGATACCTGTTTGAGTCCCTGCAGCATACCATAATTCTATATTTGTTAAAGATCTCATATACTGTTTCCTATAACATTTGCACCATTTTAGATTCCAGTCAGCAGTGTATAATTGTTCCAATTCCTCCACATTATCACCAAAACATCCTTTCTGTTTTCTTTCTATAGTAACCGCAATAATAGGTATAAAGTGATGTCTCATCGTGGTTTTGATTTGCATTTCCCTAATGACTGGTGATATAGACAGAATGTTTTTATGCCCTGATTAGCTATTTATATTCTCTAGAGAAATACCTGTTCAAGTCCTATGCCTAGTTTTGTTTGTTTGTTTTTGAGACACAGTCTCACTCTGTCACCCAGGCTGGAGTACAGTGGCACAATCTCAGCTTACTGCAACCTCCACCTCCCAGGTTTAAGTGATTCTCCTGCCTCAGCCTCCCAAGTAGCTGAGATGACAGGTGCTTGCCACCATGCCCAGCTAATTTTTGTATTTTTAGTAGAGATGGGGTTTCGCCATGTTGGCCAGGTGGTCTCAAACTCCAGACCTCAAATGATCCACCTGCCTCGGCCTCCCAAAGTGCTGGGATTACATTTATGAGCCACCACGCCCAGCCTAATGCCTAGTTTTGAATTAGGCTGTTTGTATATTTTGTTGTTGCTGAGTTGTAAGAATTTATGTCCAGAACATAAATCCCTTATCAGATACATGCTATGCAAATACCTTTTCCCATTCAGAAGGTTACCTTACATAGTTGATAGTGTCCTTTTATGCACAAAAGTTTCTATTTCAATGAAGTCCTATTTATCTATTTTGTTGTTGCTTGTGCATATCCAAGAAATCACTGCCAAATACAGATTTCCCCTTATATTTTCTTCTGGAAGGTTTAGTGTTTGCTCTTATGTTTAGGTCTTTGATCACTTTGATCACTTTTTTTTTTTTTTTTTTTTTGAGATAGGGTCTCACTTGGTCACCCTAGAGTACAGTGGTGCAATCAGAGCTCACTGCAGTCTTCACCTCCCAGGCTCAGGTGATCCTTCCACCTCAGCCTCCTGAGTAGCTGTAACTAAAGGTGCACATCACCCACCACACCTGTAGAGACATGGTTTTGCCATGTTGCCCAGGTTGGTCTTGAACTCCTGGGCTCAAGCAATCAGCCCACCTTGGCCTTCCAAAGTGCTGGGATTACAGGTGTGAGCCACCACACCCAGACTGATCACTTTTGAGTTAATATTTGTATATGGTAAATAGGCATTCAACTTCATTCTTCTCTATGTGGGTATCCAGTTTTCCCAGCACAATTTGATAAAAAGACTTTCCTTTTCCCATTGAATGGTATTGGCACCCTTGTTGAAGTCATTTGACCACATATGCAAGGGTTCATTTCTGCGTTCCCAATTCTGCCCATAGACATGTCTTTATGCCAATACCACACTGTTTTGATTATGTAGCTTTGCACTTTGTTTTGGAATCAAGCAATCTGAGTCATTCCACTTTGTTCTTCTTTGTCAAGACACTTTTGGCTATTTGGGCCCATTGAGATTCCATATGTATTTTAGGGTGGATTTTTCTGTTTCTGCAATATGTCTTTGGGATTATGTTAGAGATTGCATTGAACCTTTAAATTGCTTTTGGTAATATTGTCATCGTAACAGTATTAAGTCTTCCTGTGCATGAGTATGGTTGTCATTCCATTAATTTATGTTTTCTTTCATTTCTTTTAGTGGTGTTTTATAGTTTTTAGTGTACAAGTCTATTGCTTCCATGGTAAATTTATTCCTATGCATTTTATTCTTTTTTGATGCTATTAAAAACAGAATTGTTTTCTTAATTTCTTTTTGGGATCATTCATTGCTAGAGTATAGAAATGCAACTCATTTTGTGTGTTGTGATTTGCATCCTGTGACTTCTGAATTCGTTAGCTGGGTCTAATGGTTTTGTGGAATGCTAAGGGCTTTATACGTATGAGACCATGTCATTTTTGAACACAGATAATTTTGCTCCTTCCTTTCCAATACAAATGCCTTTTATTCTTTTTGTTGCCAAATCGCACCACTGATACTATTGTGAATAGAAATGGAGACAGCAGACTTTTTTTTTAAAATATATATACTTTTTATTGCATTTTAGGTTTGGGGGTACATGTGAAGAACATGCAAGATTGTTACATAGGTACACACATGGCAGTGTGATTTGCTGCCTTCCTCCCCATCACCTGTATCTGGTATTTCTCCCCATGCTATCCCTCCCCAACTCCCCACCCCCTGCTGTCCCTCCCCTTTTTCCCCCCGACAGACCCC
>PVKV010043098.1:0-10295 GCA_004027835.1 Alouatta palliata | reverse complement strand
TGTGCTTCTGGTGTTTTCTTTCAGAACCAAGCTCCGTGGGACTCTAAAATTGGTCCTCTTTTTGCTGCACTGAAGTGATGGGTATTTGCTCCCCCACAGGGATTGCGGAAGGAGCTGGTCAAGACTTGGTTTTCTCAGGCTGGTCAGGGTATGGAGCTGTGGGGAAGAGCAGTGACCCTGGAATAAAGAAATCTGGGTTCCAATCCTGGCTGGGCTATTGCTTTCCTTGGTTCACTGCCACCAAGACTCAGTTTTTTCATCTGTACTATGGAGATGATCACACCTACCCTTGAGGTTGCTGTGAGGTTAAACGAGGGGGTACGGACGTGTGGAAGATGCTTGATAAACACAGCTGTGATGACAGTGGCCTGTGAGGTTCCTGAGAAGAGGCCCCAGTTCCCCTCACTCCCCGGCATGGTGTGGGGCTCTGAACTCAGGACTTAACAGCTCTGCTCCTGCCCTTGGGATGCAGGTATTGGGACGCATGGCTAGGTGTCCTTCCGACTCCCTGTGCAAATGAACTTTTTTTTCTCCATGTCTGAACTCAAAGCACAGTTTTTCTTTATACTACTGAAAACTGCGAAGGCCTCGGAGTGAGGCAGGAGGGATCACTGGGCTGTCAGGGAGAGGGAGGCGGTGGCTCAGGTGGACCCATCGCCTCCACTGGGTCTGTCCTGGCTCCCACAGCCGCTCTGTCTTATGTGGATTCTGTGAGGGGCTCAGAGATAATTGAAGATTGCAGCCAGGAAGAGGCACCTGGAAGGGAGGTGTTACCACCCTCCTTGGTACTGGTGACGCAGCTGAGTCTCAGAAAGGTGAAGCCACTTGACCAAGACCATACACCTCCCCCTTGAAAGGCAATGTAAAAGAGAGCTCCTTGTCTCTGTGCCTGAGAATCTTCAGGCATCATCCTGGGATGGGCTGGAAAAAGTGGGCCTTCTCCCTATGTGACCGGGACCTCAGGAAAGCCCCTGTCCGCAGTTCACCTGCTCTGCCTCCCATTGGGCTAGGGGCTTTGGAACCATGCAGACCTGGGCTGAAATCTGGCCGCCCAGTAACTGAAGTTACTCTCTGAACTTCAGTCTCTTCTTCCGTGCAACGGGGATACTTAGTGTCCCTGCCTCCAAGGTGGCTGTGAGGACAAAATTATTTCAGCTGGCTAGCAGCTTAGTATGGACTTGACCCTTACTGAGTGCTTTGAAATAAAGACTGTTTACTATGGTTATTAATAACTGAGGCCAGAGCCCTGCAACACAGATTCACACTGGAATAGCAACAGCAGTGGATGGGGTGGCGGTCAGATCGTTTCCCCACCAGGCATGGCCCTCAAAACTGAAATGTTCAGGACAGCAGGAAGCTGAGGGCGCTGTCCACTGGCGGATGCAGGTGGAGAAAATTGATTCCGACCCAGAAGGCCGCAGGTGGCAGGGCAATTACCGCACGCGGAGCTGCTGCAGATGAGAAGACCTTGGGTCATGGCTCTGCTGAAGCCGGGCTGTGGAGGGATGGGTCTTGACGGCTACTGGAGCACGGGCTCTCTCCTGTCCCAGAGCATGGGCTGTGCTGTGTGGTGGTGTGGTTGGGGAATGGCTTAGCCCCACCTCCCTCTGTGGATGACAGACAGACAGACAGAGAGATAGACAGACAGAGACACCACTGGGGGAACATCACCCATTTCTCATGGGTGCATCCTCCTACTTTTCCAGCATCCTTCCAGAAATCTGTCTTCCTGGCTGTTGCTTGTCTCTGTGTTCGGGTGTTCCTAGCAGGTGCTCAGTTAATGCCTGCTGGGGTCATGGGGAATGAATTGATGTTGTCTCTTAAGAGGTGAAGGTGGAAATGTGAAGTTCAGCCCGCTGGTCACTTCCCCAGGCGGAGGCTGGTGTTGTCGTGCAGAGAACCCTAGCAATCAGGGCTGTGCACAGAGTTCCAAAGGGGGCTTATGTTGTCTGTGACTCCCTGCAGAGACCCTATGGGCACAGCAAAGTGCTGGGGTCCATGGACAGGCTCTGAGGTCAAATCTGGCTCCACACTTGCTGGGTGGGCTAAGAAGGGACTTGGTTTCTTTGAGCCTCAGTTTTCTCCTCTGTAAAATAGGGATAATAGTAGTGCCTGCTTTGGGGCATTTTCGTGAGGATTCAGTTGGTATCTAAACAGTGCATTGGCCATTGTTAGAGCTCAGTCATGGCCAGGCATGATTATTCCAGCGCAAAGGACAGAGGTGAGTGTTGTGGTGTGGGGGTGGCTAAAAGACTCAGCCCGCTTGGGAAGTCACTAGAAGGGATCGAGGTCTGGCTTGAAGCCACTTGCCTTCACAGAGCCTCTGTCTTTTCATCTGTAAAATGGAGCTAGTTCAAGTATCTGCTTGATGGGACTTCCTGTAGGGATTTGGTGAGGTCTACAGGCTGAGCATAGAGCCTGGTCTAGAGGGGGTGGTTAGTAAAGAGATGGTGTTGATGAAGGAGGAAGAGGAGGAAGAGGAGGAACGAGGGGAGGCTGCCCCTGAATAAAGATTTGTAGAATCTAGTTTCCTAGGATGCCCCATCTTGCTGAATAACCTTGGGCGAGTTGCTGGGTCCTTTTGCTTCAGTTTCCAAATCAGTCAATGAAAGAGATGAATGAAATCCCAGACCAAACAGCTTTTATTGTTTTGAGATATGTTCCATCGATACCTAGTTTATTGAGAGTTTTTAGCATAAAAGGCTGTTGAATTTTGTCAAAGGCCGCCTCTGCATGTATTGAGATAATCATGTGATTTTTGTCTTGGGTTCTGTTTATGTGGTGAATTATGTTTATAGATTTGTGTATGTTGAACTAGCCTTGCATCCACGGGATGAAGCCTACTTGATTGTGGTGGATAAGCTTTTTGACGTGCTGTTGGATTCAGTTTGCCAGTATTTCATTGAAGATTTTTGCATCAGTGTTCATCATGGATATTGGCCTGTAGTTTTCTTTTTTAGTTGTGTCTCTGCCAGATTTTGGTATTAGGATGATGTTGATCTCATAGAAAGAGTTAGGGACGATTCCCTATTTTTGTATTGTTTGGAATAGTTTCAACAGGAGTGGTACCAGCTCCTCTTTGTATGTCTGGTAGAATTCAGCTATGAACCCGTCTGGACCTGGACTTTCTTTGGTTGGTAAGCTATTAATTGCTGCCTCAACTTCAGACCTTGTTATTGGTCTATTCAGGGTTTCAACTTCTTGGCTTAGTCTTGGGAGGGTGCAAGTGTCAGGAATTTATCCATTTCTTCCAGATTTACTGGTTTATGTGCATAGAATTGTTTGTAGTAATCTCTGATGGTAGTTTGTATTTCCGAGGAATCGGTGGTGATCACCCCTTTATCGTTTTTTATTGCATCTATTCGATTCGTCTTGTTTCTTTTTTATTAGTCTAGGTAGCGGTCTATTTTGTTGATCTTTTCAAAAAACCAGCTCCTGGATTTATTGATTTATTGAAGGGTTTTTTGTGTCTCTATCTCCTTCAGCTCTGCTCTGATCTTAGTTATTTCTTGTCTTCTGCTAGTTTTTGAGTATTTTTGAGTATTTTTGATCTTGCTCCTCTAGCTCTTTCAATTTTGACAATAGGGTGTCGATTTTAGATCTTTCCTTGCTTCTCATGTGGGCATTTACTGCTCTAAATTTCCCTCTAGACACTGCTTTAAATGTGTCCCATAGGATCTGGTATGTTCTGTCTTCATTCTCATCGGTTTCAAAGAACATTTTTATTTCTGCCTTCATTTCATTGTTTATCAATTCGTCATTCAGGAGCAAGTAGTTCAGTTTCCATGTGATTGTGCGGTTTTGAGTGCTTTTCTTAATTCTGAGTTCTAATTTGATTGCACTGTGGTCTGAGAGACTGTTACGATTTCCACAGCCAATATCATACTGAATGGACAAAAATTAGAAGCATCCCCTTAGAAAACTGGCACTAGACAAGGATGCCCTCTCTCACCACTCCTACCGCTCCTATTCAATATAGTATTGGAAGTTCTAGCCAGAGCAATTAGGCAAGAAAAAGAAATAAAGGGCATTCATTTAGGAAAAGAAGAAGTCAAATTGTCCCTGTTTGCAGACAACATGATCATATATTTAGAAAACCCTATCGTCTCAGCCCAAAACCTCCTTAAGCTGATACACAACTTCGGCAAAGTCTCAAGATACAAAACCAATGTGCAGAAATCACAAGCATTCCTATACCAACAACAGACAAACAGAGCCAAATCATGAGCGAACTCCTATTCACAATTGCTATAAAGAGAATAAAATACCTAGGAATACAACTAACAAAGGAGGTAAAAGATCTCTTCAAGGAGAACTACAAACCACTGATCAAGGAAATAAGAGAGGACACAAAAAGATGGAAAAACATTCCATGTTCATGGTTTGGAAGAATCAATATTGTGAAAATGGCCATACTGCCCAAAGTAATTTATAGATTTAGCACTATCCCCATTAAGCTACCATTGACCTTCTTTACAGAACTGGAAAAAAAAAACACTTTAAACTTCATTTAGAACCAAAAGAGAGCCTGCATAGCCAAGATAATCTTAAGCAAAAAGAACAAAGCTGGAGGCATCATGCTACCTGACTTCAAACTATACTATAAGGCTACAGTAATCAAAACAGCATGGTACTGGTACTAAAACAGAAATATAGACCAATGGAACAGAACAGAGGCCTCAGAAGCAATGCCACACAGCTACAACCATCTGATCTTTGACAAACTGGACAAAAAGAGCAATGGAGAAAGGATTCCCTGTTTAATAAATGATGTTGGGAAAACTGGCTAGCCATATGCAGGAAGCTGAAACTGGACCCCTTCCTTACACCTTATACAAAAATTAACTCCACATGGATTAAACATTTAGACATAAGAACTAACACCATAAAAACCCTAGAAGAAAACCTAGGCAGCACCATTCAGGACATAGGCGTAGGCAAGACTTCATGACTAAAACACCAAAAGCAATGGCAATAAAAGCCAAAATAGACAAATGGGACCTAATTAAACGTAAGAGCTTCTTCACAGCAAAAGAAACAATCATTAGAGTAAACCAGCAACCAACAGAATGGGAAAACATTTTTGCAATCTACCCATCAGATAAAGGGCTAATATCCAGAATCTACAAAGAACTAAAGCAGATTTACAAGAAAAAACCAAACCCATTCAAAAGTGGGCGAAGGATATGAACAGACATTTTTCAAGAGAAGACCTATATGCGGCCAACAAATGTGAAAAAATGCTCATCATCACAGGTCATTAGAGAAATGCAAATCAAAACCACATTGAGATACCATCTCATGCCAGTTAGAATGGTGATCATTAAAAAAATCTGGAAAAAACGGATATTGGAGAGGATGTGGAGAAAAAGGAACACTTTTACACTGTTGGTGGGAGTGTAAATTAGTTCAACCATTATGGAAGACAGTGTGGCGATTCCTCAAGGATCTACAAATAGAAATTCCATTTGACCCAGCAATCCTGTTACTGGGCATATATCCAAATGATTATGAATCATTCTATCATAAAGACACATGCACACGTATGTTCATTGTGGAGCTGTTTACGATAGCAAAGACCTGGAACCAACCCAAATGCCCATCTGTGATAGACTGGACAAAAAAAAAATGTGGCACATATACACCATGGAATACTACGCAGCCATAAAAAATGATGCCAAACAACGTGTTTTCACTAATAGGCGGGTGATGAACAATGAGCACACTTGGGCACAGGGAAGGGAACAACACTCACAGGGCTAGGTAGGGGGGTGGAGGGAAGGGGAAGGGAGGGACAACCAGTGGGATGGGCAGAATGGGGAGGGATAACACTGGGAGAAATGTCTGATGTAGGTGATGGGGGAGCCAGGGGGGTTGGAGACAGCAAACCAGCATGGCATGTATGTACCTATGCAACAGTCCTGCAGGATGCAGGATGTGCACATGTACTCCAGAGCCCAAATACAACACACACACTCACAAAAGAAATCCCAAACCACTGGGGGTCTTTGGGGAGGGCGGGTTTCTACACTCAGGTGCTGGGTGGGGGAATGTGACAAGGCCACAGAAGGGAGCTGAGTGGCTTAAGCTCACGGGCAAGGGCTGCCCAGTGACCTCACCCCCTTGGCCTCGGCCTCCTCCCTTCCGTGGCAACAGGGATCAAGAAAGAGTGGACATCATTTACTGACCACCTCCTGTGGGCCGGGTCCTGACCCAAGGACCATGTCAGTTCCTGCGCTGTGCTCATTGATGGACAAGGTAGGAACAGGAATGAACCCATTTTCTAGCAGGGCAAACTGAGGCCGTGCAGTGGGAAGTGGTAGTAGGCTTTCTTGGACCTTTTTTTCTTTTTTCTGAGACAGTCTTGCTGTATCACCCAGGCTGGAATGCCGTGGTGGGATCTCTGCTCCCTGCAAATTCCGCCTCCTGGGCTCAAGAGAGCGTCCCACCTTAGCCTCCTGTGTAGCTGGGGTGACAGGCTCAGGCCACCAGGCCTTGCTAATTTTTTGTATTTTTTTTTTTTTTTTGGGTAGAGGGGGGTTTCACTATGTTTTCCAGACTAATCTCAAACTCCTGGCCTTAAGCTATCGTCCCGCCTCGCAGGTGTGAGCCACTGCGCCTGGTCCCAGCGTCAGAAGTCTATGTCCAGAATCTTCACTATGAGCCTATGTGTCTCCCTTTAGATAGCCACAGTCCCAGCCCCTGAGCAATGGCCCTGCCCCAAAGGGCAGGGCAGGAGTGGCTCACGGAGGGCTTGACCTCAGCTCATCCCTGCCTGCTCCTCTGACATGTGGTCAATCAAAGATAGGGTGCATTTTGTGAAGCCCTGGACCATGTGTACCATGAAGACCGGCTGTCTCTGTCTCTGTCTCAGTTACCATCTGCTCCCCCAACATAGCATGACGTCTCATACAAAGTGGGCAGTTTAATTTTCCTTTCCCCTCTCTGCAGCATGTGTCTTGTATACAGTAAGCACTTACTATGCAGAATTGTCCAGTTTTGTAGTAAGAAGGGCCTTTTGAAATTCTAGAGTAAGCCGAGTGAGATGGCTTATGCCTGTAATGCCAGCACTTTGGAAGGCTGTGACGGGTGGATCACTTGAGGTGAGGAGTTCGAGACCAGCCTGGCCAACATGGTGAAACCCCATCTCTACTAAAAATACAAAATTAGCCAGGCATGTGGTGTCTGTAGTCCCAGGCTGAGGCAGCAGAATTTCTTGAACCTGGGAGATGGGGGTTACAATGAACTGAGATCATGCCACTTCACTCCAGCCTGGGAGACACAGTGAGACTCTTGTCTCAAAAAAAAAAAAAATTATAAAGTACATCCCACCCATTTTACAGATGAGAACACTGAGGCCCCGACGGGGGCATGTCTGGTCCAAGGACACACAGTGAGTCCGTGTAGATCCAGGCCCTGAACCCAGGTCCAGTGTTCCTTCCTCCCCTCCATGATGGCTGAGTGAGCTGATGTCATCCACACGGCAGAACCTGGTCCCGCTCCTGCATTTTACCCACACCAGGGGGATGGGTGTGCAAAATGTTTCATGTCAGAGAGAGGCCTCGGGTAAACACAAATCCCCCTGGCTTCAGAAATAAACTGATGCCAGTGACTAAGCCACAGTGAGTAACAGACTTCTCCGTGTTAGCAGCCGTCTGCTCCCAGCGAACGCTGGTGATAGGTGTAAGTGACACTGTGTGGGGGATTGCAGCCTGGTGGGGCAGCCCCATGGATGCTGAGGCCCAGGCATCACCCTCACACCACGTCTGTTGATCTTACCCAGGGTGTCTGGGGGTCCAGTCACAGGATGCCTGGGAACTTCCTGCAGGTAGCCTTGAACCTTGAGAACCCTCTGCATTGTTGAGTCTGGGATGGAGGGACCTTAGGAGTCTGGGAAGAATCTGTCCTCATTGAGTGCTCACTTTAAAAGCCTGTGCTCATCAGGACTTAGATGGAGACAATCCTGGGTTTGAATCCTTCCCCATGCAGGTGACTTTGGAAAATCACTTTTCTCCTCTGTAAAGTAAGACAAGACAGTCTCTCTCCCAGTGCTTTTAGGAGGGCGAGACAAATAAAAACAGACTTGTGGCTGGGCGCGGTGGCTCATGCCTGTAATACCAGAACTTTGGGAGGCCAAGGTGGGTGGATCACAAGGTCAAGAGATCGAGACCATCCTGTCTAACATGGCGAAACCCCGTCTCTACTGAAAATACAAAAATTAACTGGGCGTGGTGGCAATTGCCTGTAGTCCGAGCTACTTGGGAGGCTGAGGCAGGAGAATCACTTGAACCCGGGAGGAGGAGGTTGCAGTGAGCTGAGATCACGCCACTGCACTCCAGCCTGGTGACAGACTGAGACTCCATCTCAAAAAAAAAAAATTTTTTTTCTAATATTGAGCACCTGCTGTGTGCCAGACCTGGGTGGAATGTTGGCCATTCTGCAGGAAAAGAGGTGGGTGAGGGTCTCTCTAATGGCCTCTGTGACCCTCAGCACAGCTCCTTGCATTATGTCCCCATCTTACAGGTGGGGAGCCTGAGGCTCAGAGATGTGAGATGTCTTGGCTCAGGACTTTCAGCAGTTGGCATTTGAATCAAAGCTGGGCCCCTCTGCATGCATGTGCCATTGCTTTAGAAAGTCAAAAGTGGGCTGCAGACAGCAGCTGGGTGTCTGCCTCTGTGGGCTTCTGTGGTGGGATTCCCTCACCCTCATTTCCTGCTCCCTCTTTCCTGTGTCTCCGTTACCATCTTCCAAGGGAATTCCAGCCTTTCAGAGCCTAACCTCAGTGAAGAACTTGTTATTAATATTTGTCAATTAAATAATTTCACAGACAAACCCTGCTGTGTATCAGGCTCTGTGCTGGGTGATGGAGAAATGAATAAGAAATGGCACTGAGGTGTAGTCCCAGCTATTCGGGAGGCTGAGGCAGAAGAATTGCTCGAACCCAGGAGGCGGAGATTGCGGTGAGCCGAGATTGTGCCATTGCACTTCAGCCTGGGTAACAAAAGCGAAACTCCATCTCAAAAAAAAAAAAAAAAAAAAAAAGAAATGGCCCTGAGGGGCTCATGGACCAGCATATGAGACACACACACACATACACACACACAGACACAACACACAAAGACACACACAGACACATACATACACACACATACATGCACAGATACAGTCACACAGACACACTGACACACAGACACAGTCACACATACAGACACACATAGACACACACACAGATACACATAGACACACAGACACACGCACAGACATGCAGACATACAGACACATACACACATACACACACACAAACCCAGATACACACATAGACACACAGACACACACAGACATATACACAGACACATACACAGACACACACATAGACACACAGAAACACATACACACAGATACACAGACACACACACACACAGACACACACATAGATATGCACAGATACACACATTCACACAGACACAGACACACAGACATGCACACAGACACAGACACATATACACACACACACAGACACATATACACACACACACACACAGACACACACACACAGACAAGGCTTACCTTTGCATGGTGTTGGTTGCAGTCTGACATATGAATGTTGTTTAAATGAATGTTGGGCACTGGACCACTGGAAGAGGGGATTCTGTGCCATGGGAGAGTCGGCAGCTGGGGTGGGACTCTTATTCTTTTGAGCTGAGAATGTTTCATATTACAGGTCCTGGGCTGACACAGCCCGTAGTCAGACACGGTCCTGCCCTTGACTTACTCAGGGCAGAGACAGGCCTTGTCTGCCGAAACAAAGACCCATGGACTGTGGGTTACACGCGGAAATGTGTTCTTTCTCCGTTCTGGAGTTCGACGTCTGAAGCCCAGGTGTTGGCACCTGTGGCAGCCTCAGGGATTCGTGGGTTTGTAAATGGCCTCATTCCCGGCTTTCTCCCACGTTTTCACATTGTCTTCCCTCCATGCCGACTTGGGTCCAAATCTCCCTTCTGAATAAGGAAGGGCACAGTCATTTCGGACAAGGCCCTACCCTGACTAATGACCTCATCTTAACTCCATCATCTGCACAGACTGTTTCACATACGGCCCCTTCACAGTTCCTGGGGATTAGGACTTTCACATCCTTTTGGGGGACACGATCTAACCCATGATAGCCCCCTAATGAAATAAACATTAGCCAGTGTTTTATGAGCATCAGTTGTATGCCTGGCATCATGCCAGGCCCTGGGCACCCCGAGAAGCCGAGGCGACATTCCCGTCCTCATGGTGCCCTGAGCACATTGAAG
>PVKV010043097.1:0-10295 GCA_004027835.1 Alouatta palliata | reverse complement strand
GGCTCATGCCTGTAATCCCAGCACTTTGGGAGGCCGAGGCGGGTGGATCACGAGGTCAAGAGATCGAGACCATCCTGGTCAACATGGTGAAACCCCGTCTCTACTAAAAATACAAAAATTAGCTGGGCATGGTGGCACGTGCCTGTAGTCCCAGCTACTCGGGAGGCTGAGGCAGGAGAACTGCTTGAACCCAGGAGGCGGAGGTCGCGGTGAGCCGAGATCGCGCCATTGCACTCCAGCCTGGGTAACAAGAGTGAAACTCCGTCTCAAAAAAAAAAAAAAAGAAATTCTGTAACTCTTTAGTTGTCACTCCCAATGCTCACCCACCTAAGCTGTAAACAATCACTGAGGTATTTTCTGTCTCTACAGATTTGCCTGCTCTGAACATTTCATTTAAATAGAACCATACAATCCATGGTCTTTTTTGACTGGCTTCTTTAACTTAGCATAATGATTTTGAGGTTCATCCATGTTTTAATATATATCAGTACATTCTTTTTATAGCATTTTTTTTTTTTTTTTTTTTTTTTTTTTTTTTTTTTTTTTTTTTTTGAGACACAGTCTTGATCTGTCACCCAGGCTTGAGTGCAGTGGTGTGGTCTCGGCTCAGATGCAGCCTTCCCCCCAACCAGGTAGCTGGGATTACAGACGCACACCACCACATCTGGCTAATTTTTGTATTTTGAGTAGAGATGGCGTTTCACCATGTTAGCCAGGCTGGTCTCAAACTCCTGGCCTCAGGTGATCCACCCGCCTCTGCCTCCCAAAGGGCTAGGATTACAGGTGTGAGCCACCACGCTCAGCCTATAGCACATTTTTATTTATCCATTCATCAGTTGATGGGCATTTGGGCTGTCCCTACTTTGGGGTTCATTATTCATGCCGTGATGAATTATAGTGCTACAAACGTTTATATACAAATTTTTATGTGGACATACACTTTCACTTCTCGGGTATGATAACTAGGAATGGAATTGCTGGGTAATACTGTAACTGTTTACAGTAAACTGAAACTGTCAAAGGAACTGTCAAAGTGTTTTCCTTTTCCTTTTTTTTTGTTTCTTTCAATAGAGATGAGGTCATACCATATTTCCCAGGCTGGTCTCCAACTCCTGGGCTCAAGTAATCCTCCTACCTCAGCCTCCCATAGTGTGGGGATTACAAGCATGCATCACTACAGCTGGCTAATCTTTATATTTTTTTGTAGAGACAGATTTTGTTATGTTTCCCAAGCTGGTCTTGACCTCCTGGTTCAAGTGATCTTCCTGCCTCAGCCTCCTAAAGTGCTGAGATCATAGGCATAAGTCACTGCACCTGGCCGGAATTTCTTATAGAGCAGATTTAGTGGTAACAACCCCCCTATACTTTTGTTTAACTGGAAACATCTTAATTTGTCCCTCATTTTATAAGGACAGTTTTGTTAGCTATAAAATTCTTTTTTTTTTTTTGAGACAAAGTATCACACTGTCACTAATGCTGAAGTGCAGTGGTGAAATCTCAGCTCACTGTAACCTCTGCCTCCTGGGTTCAGGCAATACTCTTTCTCTGGTTTTTGTTTTTTTGTTTTGAGACAGAGCTTCACTCTTGTTGCCCAAGCTGGAGTGCAATGGCGCTATCTAGGCTCACTGCAACCTCTAGCTCCAGGATTCAAGCAATTCTTTCGCCTCAGTCTCTCGAGTAGCTGGGACGACCGGCACCCACCACCATGCCTGGCTAATTTTTGTATTTTATTTTATTTTATTTTTTTTGAGACGGAGTTTCGCTCTTGTTACCCAGGCTGGAGTGCAATGGTTCGATCTCGGCTCACCGCAACCTCCGCCTCCTGGGTTCAAGCAGTTCTCCTGCCTCAGCCTCCCGAGTAGCTGGGACTACAGGCACGTGCCACCATGCCCAGCTAATTTTTGTATTTTTAGTAGAGACGGGGTTCCACCATGTTGACCAGGATGGTCTCGATCTCTTGACCTCGTGATCCACCCGCCTCGGCCTCCCAAAGTGCTGGGATTACAGGCGTGAGCCATCATGCCCGGCCTAATTTTTGTATTTTTAATAGAGACAGGGTTTCATCATGTTGGTCAGGCTGGTCTTGAACTCCTGACCTCAGGTGATCCACCTGCCTTGGCCTCCCAAAGTGCTGGGATTATAGGCGTAAGCCACGATGCCCGGTCTCAGGCACTTCTCTTGTCTCAATCTCCCTAGTAGCTGGGATTACAGGCGCCCACTACTGCACTGGCTAATTTTTGTATTTTTAGTAGAGATGGGGTTTCACCATTTTGGCCAGGCTAGTCTCAAACTCCTGACCTCAGGTGATCCACCTGCCTCCCAAAGTGCTAGGATTACAGGGGTAAGCCACTATGCCAATGCCGCCCAGTCAGATATAGAATTATTGCTTAGTTTTTCTTTCAGCATTTTCCATATTTGTTTTGTTTTTGAGACAGGTTTCTGCTCTGTCACACAGGCTGGAATGTAGTAGCGCAAGGAAAACTCCTTGCAACCTCGACCTCCTGAGGCAATCTTCCTACCTCACCCTCCCAAATAGCTGGAACTACAGGCGCATACCACTACGTCCAAGTAATTTTATTTTTCTTTGTAGAGACTAGGTCTTGTGATGTTGCCCATGCTGGTGTTGAACTCCTTGGCTCAAGTGATCCTCTGGCCTTGGCCTCCCAAAGCGCTGGATTACAAGTGTGAACCACTGCGCCTAGCCTCCTTCAGCACTTTGTTATCCCACTGCTTTCTAACTTTCATGATTTTTCTTTTTTGTTTTTTTTGTTTGTTTGTTTTTGTTTTTCTTTATTGTATCTGGTATATAGCTACCATGATTTTTCTTTTTAGGGGGACAAGATGTTGCTCTGTCACCCAGGCTGGAGTACAGTGGTACAATCATGGCTCACTGCAGCCTCTAACTCCCAGACTCAAGCAATCCTCTTACCTCAGCCTCCCGAGTAGCTGGGACTACAGGTGTGCACTATTGCACCCGCCTAATTTTCATATTTTTTGGAGAGATGAGGTTTCAATATGTTTTCCAGGCTAGTCTTGAACTCCTGGACTCAAGTGATCTGCCTGCCTCAGCCTCCCGAAGTGCTGGGATGTCACGTGTGAGACACTGCGTCCAGCCAAACCATGCAACCACTTTAAAAAATACTTTGCGTGGTGGCTCATGCCTGTAATCCCAGCACTTTGGGAGGCCAAGGCAGACGGATCGCCTGAGGTCAGGAGTTTGAGACCAGCCTGACTAGCATAGAGGAACCCCATCTCTACTAAAAACACAAAATTAGCCAGGCGTCGTGGCACATGCCTGTCATCCCAGCTACTTGGGAGGCTGAAGCAGGAGAAGCACTTGAACCCAGGAGGCAGAGGTGTGGTGAGCCAAGATTGTGCCACCGCAGTCCAGCCTAGGCAACAAGAGCGAAACTCCATCTCAAAAAAAAAAAAAAAAATTATAGGGACTGGCAAGTAGTTAGTCACTTGAAGGCTGTTACCTCAAAGGAAAAACAAAAACAACCCCATTTCAATCAAACGGATTGTTTAAGCCCAGGAATTCGAGACCAGCCTGGGTAACATGGCAAAACCCCATCTCTACTAAAAAAAAATACAAAAACTAGCTGGGCATGGTGGCACATGCCTGAAGTCCCAGCTACTAGGGAGACTGAGGTGGGAAGATGGCTTGAGTCTGGAAGGTGGAGGTTGCAGTAAGCTGAGATCACACACTGCACTCCAGTCTGAGCAACAGAGCCAGATCCTGTCTCAGGAAAGAAAAGGAAGAAAGAAAGAGAAAGAGAGAAGGAAAAGAGGGAGGGAGGAAAGGGAATCAAAGAGAGGAATATCTAGCATTGACAGAAGGTAGCTACGCTGGATGGACCACCAACAGGCACACTGGAAATGGAGTGGTACTGGTGAAAAGAGCTACAATACAAAGACAGATCTAATTTCCAGTCTTGCTACTTAATAACTGTGCAACTTGGGTGTTACTTATCTGTATCTCCATTTTTTCTTTTTTTTTTTTTGGAGACAGAGTCTCACTCTGTCACCCAGGCTGGAGTGCAGTGGCGCAATCTCGGCTCAGCTCACTGCAACCTTGCTCAGCGTATCTGAATTTTCATACCCTTACCCAGACTATCTCAGAGTCACAGTGAAGACTAAATGAGAATATATACTCAAGTACTTTGTATTTTGTAAATAGTAAAATGCAGCCAGGTGCAGTGTCTACTGGACAATTGGGTCAGTCCACAATGGGACCATAAGGCTGCTCATATTCTGGTAGCATCTTCATTGGACTGCGCTGAACAGTAAACACTCTAGGAAACAAAGCTAAATGTATAAACTAGGTGGTGGCCAGGCATGGTGGCTCACGCCTGTAATCCAAGCACTTTGGAGGCCAAGGTGGGCGGATCACCTGAGGTCAGGAGTTCAAGACCAGCCTGACCAACATGGTGAAATCCTGTCTTTAAAAAAAAAAAAAGAAAGAAAAAGGAAAAGAAAAAAAAAATAAACCAGGTGGTTTAGCTAAAGGCCACCTGGAGAAAACTATCTCCTGTACACATGAATATATATATATATATATATATATATATCTCTTAATTCTCTAGTTTCCTAATCCCAAGATATATATATAAAATCCTAGTTCTTCTAGTTTGCTAATTCTGATTCTCTCTTAGGATTTGCTAGTCCTTTGGCCCTTGAGTGTATATGTAAATACAATGCTCAGACCTATGGAAGGGAGGTAAGAGGTGGAAGGGAGACACAAGAGATGATTAGGATAACTATAGTCCAAAGAGTTTCTCCAAAAGAAATTTTCCAACTATCTCTTTTGAAATAGAATCAGGTGGCTCACACCTTCCTAGGAATACTTTACTGTCACTACCACTAGGTACCACAAGGGACTAAAACAAATTACTTAAAGTAGGAAAATGAAAGAGCTCAATTTCCATTTAAGCCAACCCAAAAATATTCACTGACTAGCTCCTAAGCACTTGCGTTGTGTGTGTTTGTGTGTGTGTGTGTTGGAGAGATAACCAAATGGTTACCTCCAAACTACCTCAAATAGGTACTGTGTAAGGGTTTCTGCCTTCAGAAAGCTTTACAACTTAGTTTAGTCTCACAGCACTAAGAATACAAAAGATAACGAATGTAACTGTACAATGAGTTCAGAGGGTGGAAGTGAGAACTCTCTTTACTGAGTGAATTAGCTCTGAAATGGTCTTTGAAGGCTAGATCGTTAATATTTCTGAAGGTAATGGCAATGGGGAGGGTGAGCAGCTTACCAGGACCAAAGATCAGATGAGAAAGCCCAAAGTCAGTTTGGGGCACAAGACCAGTTTGGTTAAAGAGGCATAAAAAAGAAGGTCTACATAGCAAAATGCTTCTGAGATAGAATAGCAAAACTGCTGGCTACCTGGCCTCTATTCTGTAGTACGCTCCACCCCCAACTCCAGTCTTCAGACAAACAGGGTTCTGCATTCAGTTGAATTACACAAATCCCTCTGATTAACTCTTCATTTTAGCTCTTAGAAATAAAGAAAGGGCCTTTCCTAACAGCCCTTCTGACAAATTGGAAACAGGATTTCTCTAACCTGCATGTATTCATCAAAAAAGGAGTTAGGATTGGGAGGCCATCTTCTAAGGCCTCATGTGAGAAAGGCGCAGCACAAAATGAGAGAGAAAAGTCAGGATGAGAGGCCACACAAAGAATCCTCTCCACCACCAGAAGACATGCCATGAACAAACATCCAATTATTGTCCCCCAAACTCTATCAACTTGTTCCAACATGATGTAGTGAAATGAGCACTGATTTGGAAGTCAGGTGAACTGAGTTCCAAACCGAACTGTATAATCGTGGGCAAATTACCCACTATCTTTGAGTCTCACTTCTGCCTCTCTAAAATGGGGTATTTCTCATGGTGCAAGTCTTCAGATAATAATAAAAAAAATAAAATAGGCATAATAAACTTTATAGGGCCCTGTAGGATTAATGAGGTAATGTGAAAGTATCTAGGGCCTAAATGCTGAATCAGTGCTATTTCCTTTTTCTTCTCACCTCCTGCAGTGAAAGCCCTAAATTCCTCGTAAGGGAGATTTTCAGAAGTTAGGGTCAAAGAGAAAAACCATATTTTCTTGCTTTCTATTAAAGAGTTGGTTTTTCCTTTTCCTTGCAATACTCAGTTCTTTCTCTTAATCTTTATCCTTCCATTCTGTCTTCATTCCCTTAAAAGCTACACTTTAAGAACCAATGACCAGAAGTTTAAAAAAGGGCCTATTTCCCCCTTTACTTCACTTCAAAGGGGGCAATTCCAATCATGACTCATTAGAAAATTATAGCCTCTTGGGTGATTTAAATGCTGATGACTGTTCCAGATGCAGTGGCTCATGCCTGTAATCCTAGCACTTTGGGAGGCTGAGGCAGGAGAATCACCTGAGGTCAGGAGTTTGAGACCAGCCTGGCCAACATGGTGAAACCTGCCTCTACTAAAAATACAAAAATTAGCCAGGTGTGGTGGCGGGTGCCTGTAATCTCAGTTACTCAGGAGGCTGAGGCAGGAAAACCACTTGATCCTAGGAGGCAAAGGATGAAGTGAGCCAAGATCGCACCATTGCACTCCAGCCTGGGCAACAGAGCAAAAACTCTCAAAAAAACAAAACAAAAACAAAACAAAAAAAGCAAACAAATGCTGATGACTTCTGCAATCTATAACTAACACCTAGAGGGAACATGGATTCCTTCCAATCATGTCTGTAAATACCTCAAATGTTTAAAAAAAAAAAAAAAAAAAAAGGCATCTCCTCCATAAACCTGTTCCTTATATATTTCTCTTAATTCATGGTCCACAATTCCTTATTTGGAATTCTGAAATCAAAAGAGCTCTGAAGGCCAGGCATGATGGCTTACACCTGTAATCCTAGCACCTTACCAGACCGAGGCAGGAGGATTGCTTGAGGCCAGGAGTTTGCGACCAGACTAGGCAACAAAGCGAGACCCATCTCTACAAAAGGAAATTTAAAAAGAAAAATAAGCTCTGAAAATAGGAAAGTTTTTTTTTTAGTAAAAATGGTCTCAGAACACATTTAGCAGCAAAACCTGAACTAACCTCACACGAGATTATCTACAGTCTTTGCTGCACTCAATTAACTTTCAACTGGGTATTTTTTGCTACAGAAATATTCATATTCTGAGTTCTGTACCCAGTGTATTTTAGTTTTAATTTTATAAAAAATAAAAAAAGAGGGCCGGTCGTGGTGGCTCAAGCCTGTAATCCTAGCACTTTGGGAGGCTGAGGTGGGCGGATCACAAGGTCAACAGATCAAGACCATCCTGGCCATCATGGTGAAACCTCAGCACTAGGGAGGCTGAGGCAGGAGAATTGCCTGAAGCCGGGAGGCAGAAGTTGCAGTGAGCCGAGATTGTGCCACTGCACTCCAGCCTGGAGCCTGGCGACAGAGTGAGACTCTGTCTCAAAAAAAAAAAAAAAAAACTAAAATAAAAAAATAAAAAATAAGAATAAAAAGAAATATTCATAATATTTGACTATACAGGGTTCTATCCCAGATCTCACTGGAGGTGTTATACAAGTTATATGCGCCATAATGCCTTTCTAAAATTCAAAAAATTAGGATTCTGAAATATCTGGCATAAATAATTTCTTTTTTTTTTTTTTTTTTTTAAAGATGGAGTTTCACCATGATGGCCAGGCTGGTCTTGAACTCCTGATCTCAGCTGATCCACCCACCTCAGCCTCCCAAATTGCTAGGATTACAGGCACGAACCACGGCGCCTGGCCAATAATTTCTTAAAAGGCATGTACTCTCACCGGGCACTGCAGCTCCTGCCTATAATCCCAGCACTTTGGGAGGCCGAGGTGGGTGGATCACCTGAGATTGGGAGTTTGAGACCAGCCTGAACAACATGGAGGAACGCCGTCTCTACTAAAAATACAAAATTAGCTGTGCGTGGTGGTGCATGCCTGTAATCCCAGCTACTTGAGTGGCTGAGGATGGAGAACTGCTTGATTAAACCTGGAAGGCAGAGGCTGTGCTGAGCTGAAATCACACCATTGCACTCCAGGTTGGGCAACGAGAGTGAAACTCCGTCTAAAAAAAAAAAAAAGGATGCACTCTCAATGGGGGCAATATCGAAACCAAAGGGGCAAAATAGGTTTGTCAAGGAGGGAGAAAAAAAGTTAGATATTAAAATGGTAAGTAGCCCTCCAAAGCTCAACCTTACCCAACAAAATATTACTATTACATGAGCAGGAGTGACAGTGACTTCATGAAAGGCAGACAAAATATATGCAGAATCTATGCTACAAAATTATGGTGACCACATGGCTGTGACTGGGGAACTTTCTCTTGATTGACTGCTGGATCTTGATATGGCAAGAGATGGCCTGTGCATGCCTGCTGGCTGCCATATGAATGTTATGTTTTATCTTCAGAGGCCGAGGCAGGTGTATCATGAGGTCAAGAGATCAAGACCATCTGGCCAACATGGTGAAACCCCATCTCTACTAAAAATACAAAAATCAGCTGGGCGTGGTGGCGGGTGCCTATAATGCCAGCTACTCAGAGGCTGAGGCAGGAGAATCGCTTGAACCTGGGAGGCGGAGGTTGTACTAAGCACAGATCACGCCACTACACTCCAGCCCAGGCGAGAGAGTGAGACTCCTCTCCAAAAAAAAAAAGAGACTGGGTCTTGCTAAGTTGCGCATGCCGGTCTCAAACTGCTGAGCTCAAGTGATCCTCCCACCTCAGCCTCCCAAAGTGCAAGCATCAGCCACTGTGCCTGGCCTCTCCTCTCCCATTTCTTAGCTTACTTCAATTCACTTCCATGCCATCAAAATTGTCTTTGTAAAGGCCACTTATCAAGTATATGATGCTAAATTCAACAGACATTTGCAGTCCTTTTCTTTGCTTGTTTTCTTGCCAGCACTCAATCCTGACAACCATTAATTTTTGAAATACTTTCTTCTGGCTTTTTTTTTTTTGAGACGGAGTTTTGCTTGTTACCCAGGCTGGAGTGCAATAGCGCGATCTTGGCTCACCGCAACCTCCACCTCCTGGGTACAAACAATTCTCCTGCCTCAGCCTCCCGAGTAGCTGGGACTACAGGCACGCGCCACCATGCCCAGCTAATTTTTGTATTTTCAGTAGAGACGGGGTTTCACCATGTTGACCAGGATGCTCTCGATCTCTTGACCTCGTGATCCACCCGCCTTGGCCTCCCAAAGTGCTGGGATTACAGGCGTGAGCCACCGCGCCCGGCCTCTTCTGGCTTTTTAAGACAAACTGTCGCCCAGGCTGGAGTACAGTGGCTCACTGCAACCTCTGCCTCCCAAGTTCAAGTGATTCTCCTGATTCAGCCTCCTGAGTAGCTGGGATTACAGGCGTGCATCACCACGCCCGGCTATATAGTTTTTTTTTTTTTTGAGTAGGAGTCTTGCTCTGTCACCCAGGCTGTATTGCAGTGGCACGATCTCAGCTTACGGCATCCTCTGCCATCCAGGGTATGAATGATTCCCCTGCCTCAACCTCCTGAGCAGCTGGAACTACAGGCGTGCACCACCACGCCCAGCTAATTTTTTTGTATTTTAGAAGAGATGAGGTTTCACCATGTTGGCCAACATGGTCTCGAACTCCTGACCTCAGGTGATCCCACCATCTTGGCCTCCCAAAGCGCCACCGCGCCCAGCCTCTCTTGGCTTTTCAGACACCAAGCACTCCTTGTTTTCTTCTTCCAGTTCTGACTGATGTTTCCTTTCTTCCTGCGCATCACAGCTGATCTACCTTGGGGTTCTCTTTTTACCCCAGCTCTCATAACATTTTTCCTGAGTGCTATGAATGATTCCATAGTTTTTTAGTTGCCATATACAGAGATAAACAGATAGATGATCAAACCTCTATCTCCATTCCCAGGCCTCATTCTTGACTTCTATATGCAATTGATTTTTTTTTTTTTTTTTGAGACAAAGTCTCACTCTGTCACCAGGCGCTAGGCTGGAGTGCAGTGGCGCGACCTCAGCTCACTGCAACCTCCGCCGCCCAGGTTCAAGCAATTCTCCTGCCTCAGCCTCCCAAGTAGCTGGGACTACAGGCGCGCGCCACCACGTCCAGCTAAATTTTTTTTTTGTATTTTTAGTAGAGACAGGGTTTCACCATGTTGACCAGGATGGTCTCGATCTCTTGACCTCGTGATCTGCCCGCCTCGGCCTCCCAAAGATGCAATTCATTTTTGGACAACTTTCCTTGAAGGTCAGAGAATCCTCAAAATGCACAAACTTAAATTTATCACAATTAACAGCATCAT
>PVKV010043096.1:0-10294 GCA_004027835.1 Alouatta palliata | reverse complement strand
TCTAGGTCCTTGAGGAATCGCCACACTGTCTTCCACAATGGTTGAACTAATTTACACTCCCACCAACAGTGTAAGAGTGTTCCTGTTTCTCCACATCCCCTCCAGCATCTGTTGTCTCCAGATTTTTTAATGATCGCCATTCTAACTGGCGTGAGGTGGTATCTCAATGTAGTTTTGATTTGCATTTCTCTAATGACCAACACTACTTTAGTACTTTTTGACATAGTTGGTGGAAAATATCTAGAGTATAGAACTTACTGTTAGAACAAAAACCACCTACTTACAAAAATGTCCCCTTCGTGTGATAAATTAACCCTTCTTAAGTGGTATTTTGTTTTAGTCTCAGCTCCAATGTGGTCATCTCTGGTTTGTTTGAATTTAATTAGACCCCTCAGGATATTTATATCTTTAAATAACAGCCAAGAGGTTCTTACGAATTCCAGTGTGTCCTAAGTAAATAGAAAGAGCATAATCTCTTGTGCTCAGAGCCTTATTTAAACAAGCTATGAAGATGAAAACCTAAGTAATGAAGGCGTAAGATTCAGAGCTATATTCCGCAGATCCCAGAGACTGTGAGTGATCAAATCAAAGCCAAAGTGGACACAAACTTAAAATAGAGTCAGACAAAGATAGCAAAATGGGCTCATAGCTAGCCTATATATCAGTCAGTTAGACTTTCGATTAGTAAAAATTTTTAAAAGTTCTTTGAAAGGTATCATATCAGAGCATGAATCAGTGGAGACATATTAGATTTGGATTCAAATATCTCTTAAGAGCCAGTGGTTTTATGTAAGCACACTTGTTTCTCTGAGCTCTAATCTTTTTACCAACAAACTTGGTTTAATACCTAGCTCGCAATCAATTTTAGAATTAGAATGATACATATAAATAATGAAATATACCTGATACCTATTAATCCTTCAGTTAGTGTTACCCATTATTATCAAAGGATACATAAATTTACCCCTATAATTAATGTCACCCATCATTACTGCCACCCTCCGTCTCAGTAACAGAGTTCCATCTGCTTCCACTCTGCCTGACTTAAAATCCGCCCTGGGGCTTGTTCTTTTCTCTTCACTCTTGAAACTTGCTGATCTTTATTCTCAGACCTTACCTGGGCCTCCAGAAGAGGCATCATTTTCATTCAACAAATTCATTACTCAGTATATATATATACTATGTGCCAGGCTGCGTGCTAGGCTCTATGGCTGGATCAAGGTTCAGTGGAGAGAAACTTCCCTTCAGACTGCCATGCCAAAAGCCCTGACCATCATTACCATCATCATCATAGCTTAGGTACAATAGGAAAATTCCTAAATGATATGTTTTATCTTAAACTTGTCGGCATACATGTAGCATTTTTCTTCCACCATATTTCCTGTAATTATAATTGTGGCAAATATTTTATCAATTGGGGTATAATCACAGAAATTATAATCGGAACGGTGGATGCTATTTTATACTGAAACTGTAGCAAATATTGTTAACATTTCTTTAAGCCGTCTATCATCAAAATGGACTTACACTGCTAGGCTTTGATAAAATATTAAGAAATACTAATATTAGAGGCAAAGGGCAACAAGTAGAAACGAGACCATTTGGAAGTCTGTGATTATTGTAGGAACTACAAATAGATATTTCAGGATTCAGTAAGCAATTTGGTGGATGGAAATCTGGGGAGACAATATGTGAATAGTTCATGCTGTCATTGTGGGTTCATTTTATCTCTTGATCTTCCTCAGAATTCTGCCTTTCTTTCCAGAGGAGGTAAGAAGTTCCCCATTATTCATGGCAACCACAGGTTTGGCTTTGAATGTAATGGAGAAATGTACAGAGAAAGCATTACTAGGCCTGGCCTCTCACTCCATTTCAGAGATCTGCTTCTGTATCTGTGCCACTGTGGATGGCATGACCAAATGTGGAATGCAGAGTAACTAAAGAAAATCAAGTTATGCTGGGCGAGGTGGCTCATGCCTATAGCCCCAGCACTTTGGGAGGCCGAGGCAGGCGGATCGCCTGAGGTCAGGAGTTTGAGACCAGCCTGGCAAGCGTGGTGAATCCCTGTCTCTACTAAAAATACAAACATTAGCCAGGCACAGTGGCAGACACCTGTAATCCCAGCTACTTGGGAAGCTGAGGCAGGAGACTCGCTTGAACCTTGGAGGCAGAGGCTGCAGTGAGCCGAGATCACGCCATTACTCTCCAGCCTGGGTGACAAAAGCGAAACTCCATCTCAAAAAAAAAGTCAAGTTATATATACTGACTGTGTAGTTGCTTCAAAACATTATAGAATAATCAGAGCCAAGGCTAAACTACACTGCCACTTAGGGGCAGAGTGTCAAGCAGGCATTTCAGGGGCAGTGATAGAATTCTAAATTTATCATTTTATAAAATCTTCTTGTTCCCTATGTATGCACAATCATTTACTAATGACTCTCTGAAAATATAGAGGCCAGAACTGAATCCAGTACTCCAGACATGATCTCTCCAGTACACAGAGCAGCAATCACTGGGGTCAGGATTTAGATCTAATTTAGGTTCCTCTGTTTAGTAGTTGAGTGACTTTGGTCATATTCCTCACAATCTCTAAGTCTCAGTTCTTTTATCTGTTAAAAAAATAGACAATAACACTGACTACACAACATTACTATAAAAATTACATAATGTAGGGCTACATTAAGTATCTATCCAAGCTTTTTGTATATTGTAAATTTCATATTATGTTACCTATGTTTTTATCCAAGTTGCTAACTTGTCTACTCAATGAGGTAAGGCCAACAAACATACCACTTGATATTCGCTTTCAGATAACATCAACAGGCCGTTCAATTACTAACATTCCAACCTGACTTTATTATCATCCACCTTACCCATGCAGGTGACATATGCATAACAAGACAGAGTTTAAACTCTGGAGCCAAACACATAAGGTTCAGATCCCAGCTACAGGACACTGGGTGGTGCTTACCTGATCCAAGCCTCAGGTTTCTCATGTAAAAGATAGTCATACCAGTGGTAACAACTTGGGACCTACTAAGTGTTCAATACGTATTAGACAGTATTCATAACTACCTTTCAATCTTAAAAAATGATTTGTCTACATCATGTTGCACATCTATAGTTAATTTGGCATGAATGCTGTCTCCTAGTGATCATGCTCTTTCCAAAATAGTCATGAGCCCTTGACATGTTTGAGCATGATGGTTACTGAAGCCTAGAATACCTTTTCTTTTTTCTTAGCCCAGGCTGGAGTGCAGTGGTGCAATCATGACTCAGTACAGCCTTGACCTCCTCCCACCTCAGCCTCCTAGGTAGCTGAGAGCACCTGACCATGCCCGGCTAATTTGTTGTAGACATGGGGTTTCGCCATGTTGCCCAGGTTGGTTTTGAACTCCTGGGATCAAGGGATCCTCCTGCCTTGGCCTCCCAAAGTGCTGGAATTACAGGCTTGGGCTACCAAGCCTGGCCCTAGCCTACACTTAATGAATACAACCACAAAATCGGTTTAATAATTTCCTCTGAGTCCCTCTTGTCCTCCTATTATAACTCTACAGATGTTGAAGACCAGCTGACAATATTTCCTGATCACGCTTTGCCCTATGTTACTGATTCTGTGCTTCAGAGCACTTTACTGCATCCACACATTTTCAATGCCTCCCACTGCTGTGCGTTGTACTAATTTGGGTAAGCGTCTCTTGACAGTCTCTGAATTAGAATTCAAGCTCATAGAACTGAAACAATGTCATTCTTTAAATACCTCAATCCTATCTTGCCTATCACAGGATACTGAATAAATTTACCAACCAACTGAATACGTGAATGAACGACTGTTCTAGAATTTTGTTGGGTTATCTAAATCAACATAACCAACGTGACATTTCTGACATCTTGTCCTTGGCATTTTTCACAAGTTTCAACTCACCCTGGATTCACTTCTTCAGTTTATCTTTTAAGTATAGTTTGTATCACATTGTTTATTCATTTTTTTCTTCTCTTTTGGTTATATGATTTTTCTTTTCTTTTGTACATGTATTTAAAATATAATGTCATCTGAGAGCTTTCTGTGCAGCTAAGTGTGAATTTCCTTGGTTGCCCATGTCTTTTCTTTTCAGTTGGAATCATTTGTGATTGTAGAGGTCCATCTTTAGAACTTTCCATTTTTCTCAGATAATATGACCTGTTGAGTCTGTGCCTGGAATGCATCTGGAATGGGCTATTGTTTGTGCTGTTGGGGAGACTCCAGCTGTTAGCACTTTGGGGTCATGGTCACTACCTAATGCTTTCCAGGGCAGTGAAGTCTTCCTGAGGGAAACAGACCCCTGGGCATAATGTCAGCCTGGAAGGCTACAGTTATCACCTGCTCTAGGCTCCCGGCTTTCTGCCTAAGGGAGAAGTCCACACCACAGGAAGCTGGAACCACCCTCCTCGAGCCTTGCGCTGGCCTGAACTCATTGCCTGGTCCCCTGGCACATCCCTCTCCCTCCTGCCGACTCTGTCTGTGCAAGTCTCCCTGACAATGTCTTTACTCTCTCTCCATCTACGTGTATATCTGTGGGTCTCTCTGCTGTATCCCTTCTCTGTCGACCCTAGACTGTGTCCCTCTGCCTCTCTGTCACTGTTTCCTTCCTTCTCACTTTCAAATGTTTAATACTCATACTTTAATTTCTAGGTTTTTTTCCAATAATACTTTCCTAACTCTCTTTGCTCTTGTGTTTCCTTCCAGAGTCTCTAGCCATGAAATTATGCCAGCCTTTTTATGAACTCTTGAACAATCTGTTTTCCTAAAGTCTAGAGTGCATGTCTGGCTATGCCTACTGTTTCCTTTCTTCACTGTATGCATTCCAACGTGACTTGATTTCTTACAAGTTTAGTATAACCTTTACTCCAACAGTAAACTCTTTCTTGTTCGTTAGAATTAAAAACAGAATAGCAACATAGCTTGTTGCTTCCCCTTCACACTAAAAGATGAAATTTTCAATAAAGAACGCCGGAGCTCTGCTTTCCACAGAATGTCCTAAGAGCAGAAAATCTTCCTCACTGTTGCTTCTTGGCCTTGGGCCACTTCATATTCTGGAATAAGATCCTTCCTCTATAACTGCTACTTGGCTGGAAAGTCTGTTTTATATAATCACAATAATCACTGGTTTCTGCTCCCTTTCTTCAGCACCTGAGTGCTATCTAGTCTTAAGATCATGGCTTTGTATAAATTGTATATATTTTTTTCAAAAACAAGGTTACTATGTTCTATTAGAGCTGTTGCCTTTGAAAGAAATCTACCTTTTGATGTCTCACTTCAGTCATAAATTTCATACCACCAGCTGGAGATACTTACCTTCTGGATTGTGAACTACTTTAGGTCAGCAGCCACGTGATATTCATTGCTGTATTTTCAGAGTCAAGAACAGCCCTGAAACATACTTAATTTGAATCAATTAAACGGAACCGATATTTATTTTTAAATTACAAGTTTAGTTGACTCTCACAAATGCACTGTGCACAGATATAAAAACACTTGAGGCCTTAGGTAAATTTCAGATCTCTTCATCGCTCCTGAAAATGAGCTAATATTTCTTTAACAAGTTCTCTGTTTTGTTTCTCATGGTACATGATGTGGAATTTTGTTGGATATCTTCTCCCTCGCTTCATATTTTAATTTTAAAAGCTCTTGATCAACTATTAATAGGTCATTATTATTGAGACGCATCAACTAGCCTAGAACAGCATTAAGTAATTTATACTCTTATTTTTAATCCTTATATCAACCTTTCCATACAGATATTAAGTTAACTATGTATATTAGAATATTAAGACTGATAAAGGTAAAATGGCATACTCCAGCCAATGTAGCTAATAAGTATAAGAATGTGTTGGGATTAGGTCTGACTGGTTCCAGAGCTTATATATTTCTTCTTCTACTGTCCACTACCACTAGGCTGGCAGGTCAAACAGACACCTGCCATTATTTTAGAATGCATTCAGACATCATGAGTTTCTTGATTAGAATGAATGACAGATGTTAACTCTGAAAGGGCGTATGGCTACTGTGACAAAAGCTATGGTGACTCAAAATACTATTTTTGGAACAGCCACGGCTGCAACAGTGGCTCTATGGTGGCTTTAGGAGCATACTGTATAGCTACACACTTTATCCTTGTCATCAGAGTCAAAGAGATGGAATAAATTACCAGAAGGCAGCTCACTCCATTCTCCTCTGCACCCCAGCAAGAAGGTAGGCAAGAATAATTCACTGTTTACTATTCTGACCTTGCCTGAACCACCATTGCAGAGCTTTTAGTACCAAGAATGGTGTCACACCACTATTCAAGCATGCTAGAAGGATAATTTTTTATTTTGATATAATTCAACCTAATAATTATTTTTACCTTCTTTCTAATCTACTAACGTGACAAAAACCTAATTGTACAGAATCCTGATCTCACTTCCACCACTTGGGGTTGTGTCTACGTTTCTAGGACATCAGTAGTGCCAATGTCAAGTTGGACAGCCTTATGGTCTCTCTCTTCTTCCCTGTGCGTTGGGCATACCAGCGCCTGGTTCCATGTCTACTGCCTACCTGGTCCTCTGTCGTCGGTCCATACAAGTGTCAGCACAGATGTCCCCTGGAACCCATCAGGTATGGGAGTCTCTGTGGCCACCTTTTGCTATTGTTGGCCATGTGGGGTTCATTCTGCTGCTTGCACACTCTTCAGATAACTCTGTGAGGCTTCCTGGACACACGATGCCAGCATTTCTTCTCTGAGATCTTGTTGTTTCCCCAGGCTATACCTGAGACACAGTCACAAAACCCCTCTGCTCTCAGATACCAAAAATACGTTGGGTTGAGTGTTTCTGTCAGGCTTAGTCTGGAGACTTTCTGCCTTGGGAAACCACCATGCCTCGGTTGTCTTTAAACCCTGTCAGCTTGTCCCACAGCCTGAGAAATAATTTTTTTTATCTTAAGGCTCTTGAGGTGGGGGGCTCTAAGGAAGTGGATAGAAATTTGCTTTTATGTATAAAGCTCTCCCATCAATTTTTGTATCCTCTCCATTACCCTAAGGTCTTGGGTTTTTGAAACTCAAAATCCAGGGGAACACTTTTCCTCTGCTCTCTGCTATCACATTTATCTCCTAAGGTAATAAACTGAAAATGGTCTCACTGCATGGTTAGGAGGAAAGGGCAAGCAGAAAATGGTTAGAGAGGGGTTGGGGGAATGGGGGATAGATGAACGTTTTCGAAATACTCTTCACTCACACTTCGCCTGCTTTGGGGCTGCAGGACCACAAGCAGAAACAGAGTAGGCGGCTCTAGATATCCCTGACCAAGAAAAGTGATGAAAACAGTGTTGGCTTGATGGCTGTGCACTGCCTCAATCCTCGTAGACAAAAAAAGTGCAGTGAAGCGGCGACCAGAGGGAAGGGGCACAAAGGAGAAGGAATTCTCTCTCTACCTACCGTGTGTCAGGCTCCAGGATTAGCAGCTTCATTAAATGTTACCTTCTTTGATTGTCATTGAGTAGGTGTTACCACATCTATTTCATCTTTCTTCCTTTATCAAAAGTGCTCCAGATCCAAACTTAACAGTTTTAAAAACTAGCTATTTCTAAATGCCAAATACCTCTTTTCAATCATTTTTATTCCACTCATGTTCAGTCGTGCCTATTGTGTGCAAGGCATAACATGTATTCAGTTCACAGCACGTGGATGTAAATGAGACAGATGAGGAGAAAGGCTGCCTTCTCCACACTCACAGGTGGGCAAGGGCACAGGGAGGGAAGTCAGTGTCATCATGAGAGTGCACAGCGAGGACAAGGGGGCTCAGGACAAGCGTGACAGGAGTAGGGGCATATGGGGTAGGTTCTAGTCTCAACCCTAAGGGTAATGAAAGCCTCTGAATGTTCTGATTTCAATTTCTAAAACCTCACTCTGGTTACATGCAGAAAACAGATTGGAGAACAAGTGCTTAAAGAAAGATGAAGATGAGTCCAGAGGTCATTACGATCATCTAAGCAAGAAGTGATGCTGTTCTGATAAAGAGAAGAGACGGTGGAAAAACATCTAGGAGATGAACTACACAGGATTTAATGCTTCATGGATACAGAGGAGGTGGATGAGGGAGGAGGAGGAGTCCCTTTGGGAATCACTCCTTTGTTACATGCATTTATTTTCTGTAAGTCATGCCTTGGGCTGCATATAATCAAACAAACACAAGAAGTCAGTGGCTTACAGTCCAGGAAGGAAATATAATAGATACATCAAAACCAACTGCTGACCAGGTGTGGTGGCTCACACCTATAATCCCAACACTTTGGGAGGCTGAGGTGGGTGGATAGCTTGAGCCAGGAATTTGTGACCAGCTTTGGCAACAGTGAGATCCTGTCTCTACCAAAAATACAAAAATTAGTCATTCTTATAACCTGTTCTCAAAATAGATAGACAGACAGATTTTAAAACAACCAATTGCTTACATTTATTGACCACTTAAATTCTAAGAACTTTGCATTTATTAACTCATTTGATCCTAGAAGATTGGCACTAGGTTAATATTCACCTTACAAATGAGGAAACTGAGACAGAAGGAAGCAAGGTAACCTAGGCAGGTCTCACTCCATAGTTCACACTCCTTAACTATTATGATCGCAGTATGTTTAAGTTGGCATTGTACAAAATAGGAGAGAAGTTGTTGCAGCTGGAGCGAGAGGCTGAGTGGCAGCTGAGAAACCTTCATAGGATAAGGAGCCCCTGAGTCCACCCTGGCCAAAGAAATCACCATTGCAGTTCACAGAACAATTGGTCTAAGCAACACTTTTTGAGCTGTACAGCTGGGACAAATAAAAGATACAGTGGTAGGAGACAGAGATTCCCAATTCAATTTGCCTCTGATGGCTGTGCATGTTGGGATGAGTCACAGATCTGTGGTAATGAAAGTGCATAAAGATTAATGAGGCTGACTACAGTAAAAGTGAACCAGGAGCTGAATGTCTACATCCTCTCCTTCACTGTTGCTTAAATAATACCAGAGCAAAGATGAGAAGAGGAAAATCATTTAGGTAAATGTGATTGATGAGACAGTAGCTGTCGCATTAGGTCATGTTCGTTAGTGTGCCATCCTAAGGAGTGGAAAAATACAGGAGGAGTGAAGAGTCTGCATATTCATTTCATTAGACTGTGTTAGTTTACTATTTCCTGAACATTAGCAGGCGTTAGCTTTGGCTCTATAGAACCCAATGGACACTGTAGGGCCATTTGGACAGGATTCAATTATTTATTAAATTTAACAGATTTCTCCCCTGACAATATTAACAGCAGTGGTGCACAGAAGGAAGGAAAACTAAGATGAAGGTCTTACTCATCCTGGCTTCCTCCTCCATTGACTATTTCATCATCCTTTTCTCTTTACTGTGGTTTTCTGAACTCTGATGTTCCCTCCTCCCGTTGCCTCTAAACCCATTCATTGCAGTCTAGTTCTTATTGCTTGACTGTTTATTGAAGAACACCAGGGCTGTGCAAAGTGCCAGATGAAATGACCTCTCTTGCAGGTGCTCATTTGGTTTGACGTCTCCCACACACTCCTCACCAGCTCCGTGTCTCCTCAGATTCAATTGTCTCCTCAGAAAACGATCCCTGCCCTTCTCTAGAAGGCAGCCTCAGGCTTTCGTGGGCCCTGGGCACTTCTGCTTTCTCCAGCCCCTACCTTCACAAAAATATTTTTAAATTATATTTTACAACCACATGGGTATAAAGACAATTAGTGTGTATTAAGCCATTTGTTTCAACCTAAAAGTTTTTACTTGTCTCCATATTTTAGAAAAAATTGAAGCCTTGTCATGGTCCTGTAGTATCCTGGGCCCTAGACACTGTGTCTCAGACCCTAGGGGCCAGCCCGCCTTGCCTGCTTCATTTTCTTCAAGTCCCTCATCAGCTGGACACAGTGATCTCCACTTGTTCGCTACCTGCCTTTCCCTCATGAAGCGGTGAGTCCCATGAGGTCAGGGGACCTGCTGCCTTATTCATGACTCTGTCCCAGCACTTAGAAGAATGCCTGGTATGTGGCCAGGGTTTTTTTTTTTTTTTTTTTTGGAAATAGAGTCTTGATCTATCACCAGGTGCCAGGCTGGAGTGCAGTGGCACAATCTCGACTCACTGCAATCTCTGCCTCCCGGGTTCAAACAATTCTCCTGCCTCAGCCTCCCGAGTAGCTGGGACTACAGGCGCGCACCACCACGTCCAGCTAATTTTTGTATTTTTTAGTAGAGACGGGGTTTCATCATGTTGGCCAGGATGGTCTTGATCTC
>PVKV010043095.1:0-10295 GCA_004027835.1 Alouatta palliata | reverse complement strand
GCGGTGGCTCACGCCTGTAATCCCAGCACTTTGGGAGGCCGAGGCGGACGGATCACGAGGTCAAGAGATCGAGACCAACCTGGCCAACATGGTGAAACCCTGTATCTACTAAAAATACAAAAAAATTAGCTCGGTGTGGTGGCGCACGCCTGTAGTCCCAGCTACTCGGGAGGCTGAGGCAGTAGAATTGCTTAAACCCGGGAGGCAGAGGTTGCAGTGAGCCGAGATCGCGCCACTGCACTCCAGCCTGGCGCCTGGTGACAGAGTGAGACTCTGTCTCAAAAAAAAAAAAAAAAGCTTAGGCCGGGCGCGGTCTCTACAAAAATTAGCTGAATTGCTTGAACCCAGGAGGCGGAGGTTGCGGTGAGCCGAGATCACGCCATTGCACTCCAGCCTGGGTAACAAGAGCTAAACTCCGTCTCAAAAAAAAAGAAAAAATAAAAAAATTAAAAAAAAATAAACAAGGCTAGGCACGGTGGCTCATGCCTGCAATCCAAGCACTTTGGGAGGCCGAGGCGGGTGGATCCCAAGGTCAAGAGTTCAAGATCAGCCTGGCCAGGATGGTGAAAACCATCTCTACTAAAAATACAGAAATTATCCGAGCACAGTGGTGAGAACCTGTAATCCCAGCTACTCGGGAGACTGAGACAGGAGAATCTCTTGAATCCAGGAGGCGGAGGTTGCACTACTGCACTCCAGCCTGGGTGACAGAGTGAGACTTTATCTCAAAATAAATAGTATGCAAACTATACACTCACTCTAAAATATTTTTATTTAAAAATATTTTTAGAAACCCAAATAGCCGGGCGCGGTGGCTCACGCCTGTAATCCCAGCACTTTGGGAGGCCGAGGTGGGCGGATCACGAGGTCAAGAGATCGAGACCGTACTGGTCAACATGGTGAAACCCCGTCTCTACTAAAAATACAAAAAAAAATAGCTGGGCGTGGTGGTGCGTGCCTGTAGTCCCAGCTACTCGGGAGGCTGAGGCAGGAGAATTGCTTGAACCCGGGCGGCAGAGGTTGCAGTGAGCCGAGGTCGTGCCACTGCACTCCAGCCTGGCACCTGGTGATGGAGTGAGACTCTGTCTCAAAAAAAAAAAAAAAAAATTGATGACAGTGTCCATCACTGTATTTCCCATCTTTAACTTCATAGTTAAGAGTTGTCTGTGGACCCAATTATGTAACCACAATAAAAATTCTAAGAGGAGAGCAGTGGCCAGGGAATCAGGGGTACCCAGTTCTCCTCTTAGTCCAGCTACTTGCTAGTTGTTTGACACTGAGCATGTTACTTAGCCTTCTAGTCTTGGTTCCCTCACCTTCGACACTGGGATGAACCACCTGGTTACTTCCCAATTAGGCTGAGGGTTCAATGACATGAGACCTGTAGCAGTTGTTTCTTTGAGTTGAATCCACTGTGCAAATAAAAAACTCGGCAAATATGATTTTCACCTAGAGACCGCATCATAATCCTGTGTGTACATCAGAAGTCTTAGGATTTCTCTCATGACAGATTCTATCTCAGTTTAAAGAGCATCAAAAAGAGCTGCACCGTAGTCCATATTGTGTTTGTTTTAAAAATAATATGGCTTTCTGGGGCATTCTGTTTTCTAATCCAGTCACTAATGACTATCAGAAGGTGTGTTACACAGTAATAATGGTAAATAAAAGACTTGCATTTGGTAGCCATTCTGCCTTAAAAGGATAATGACAGTAATAATAATAACGACCCCATCCAACAGTTGACTCCTTTGTGATAGTACATTTAGTAGGAAATATATTCTGCTGGACACATCAAAAAGCAATTTTAGGCCTGCAACCCCAACACTTTGGGAGCCGAGGCGGGCAGATTACCTGAGGTCAAGAGTTCAAGACCAGGCTAGCTAACATGATAAAACCTTGTCTCTACTAAAAATACAAAAATGACCCTGGCATGGTAGTACATGCCTGTAATCCCAGCTACTCGGGAGACTGAGGCAGGAGAATCACTTGAACCTGGGAGGTGGAGGTTGCAGTGAGCCGAGATCATGCCACTGCACTCCAGACTGGGTGGCAAAGTGAGATTTCATTTCAAAAAAAAAAAACAAAGGCCAGGCACAGTGGCTCACACCTGTAATCTCGGCACTTTGGGAGGCCGAAGTGAGCAGATCACTTGAGGTCAGGAGTTTGAGACCAGCCTGGCCAACATGGTGAAACCCTGTCTCTACTAAAAATACAAAACATACCTGGGCATGGTGGCATACACCTGTACTTCCAGCTACTCAGGAGGTTGAAGTGGGAGAATTGCTTGAACCCAGGAGGTGAAGGCTGCAGTGAGCAGAGATCGTGGCACTGCACTCCAGCCTGGGCAACAGAGCAAGACTTCATCTCAAAAAATAAAAGAAGAGGAAGAAAAAGAAGGAGGAGAAGGAAAAGAAGAAGAAGAGAGAAAAGAAACAGTTTTACTTAAAAACTAGACATTCCAAAAGGGTTTTACTTAGAAGTGATATTTAAAATATTGGCTTCCCCCAATCGTAATGGCACCATTGGTAAACAAAGGCCCATATTGGTTGCTATGGGCTGGAAAGCTGAGGGCAGTTGTTTTTTTCTCTTCTTTTGCAAAAGGAACTTCCTATTGACTTTCTCCAAAACAAAATAACTATGTTGCCAACATCTGCCTTTAAACATTTCAAGGTAAACATTTTCTCTTCAATATTCTATGATGCAGAACTTGGAAAGATTTAAAGCCCTTTTCTTTCTTTCCTTTTTTTTTTTTTTTGAGATGGAGTCTTGCTCCTGTTGCCCAAGCTGGAGTGCAATGGCGGGATCTGGGCTCACTGCAACCTCCGTCTCCCAGCTCAAGCAATTCTCCTGCCTCAGCCTCCCGAATAGCTGAGAGTACAGGCACATGCCACCATGCCCAGCTAATTTTTGTATTTTTAGTAGAGACGGGGGTTTCACCATGTTGGCCAGGCTGGCCTCGAAATCCTAACCTCAGGTGATCTACCCGCCTCAGCCTCCCAAAGTGCTGGGATTACAGGCCTGAGCCACCACACCCTGCAAAACTTTAGATCTTTAGCTAGGATTTTCTTACTTGATTTATGGCAGCAGGTAGAATGGTTGTTCTAGTTAAAACTCCTAACACCCAAACCCATCGCAGCTTCTGCAGAAGCAGATCTTGCAATCAAGTGGGTAGGGAACCTCAGACAAGCATGGCTCAAGAGACCCACGTTTAAACTCTGTTGCTACTGAGATTTTTTTATTTTTATTTTTTTGAGACAGTCTCACTCTGTTGCCCAGGCAGGAGTGCAGTGGCACAATCCTAGCTCACTGCAACCTCAGCCTCCTGAGTAGCTGGGATTACAGGCATGTGCCACCACAACTAGCTAATTTTTTTGATTTTTAGTAGAGATGAGGTTTCACCATGTTGGCTAGCCTGGTCTTGAACTCCCCACCTCAAGTGATCTGCCTGCCTCAATCTCCCAAGGTGCTGGGATTACAGGTGTGAGGCACCACATCCAGCCAGCTACGAGATTTTAAGTTTGGGGAAATGTAAGGGTTATTTGTTTGTTTGGTTTTTTTTTTCTTTCTTTCTTTCTTTCTTTTCTTTTCTTTGTGTTTTCTTTTTTTTTAGAGACAGAGTCTTACTCTGTGGCCCAGACTGGAATGCAGTGGCTCAGTCACATTGCACTGCAGCCTTGAATTCCTGAGTGTAAGTGATCCTGTCACACCAGCCCATCAAGTAGCTGAGACTACAGGCACATGCTACCATGCAGAGCTAATTTTTATTTTTGAGACAGGGTCTACTTGTTGCCCAGGCTGGTCTTGAGTCCCGGCCTCAAGCAATCTGTCTGCCTCAGCTCCACAAAGTGCTAGGGTTACAAGCGTGAGCGACTACACCCAGCCAAGATTGTGAGTACTTTAATGCTATTAATGGAAATAGAAAAGAAAGGGGAGCAAAAAGAAGGGAGGGGAAATCAAGGAAGTCAAAGTAGGAAAAAAGGAAAGTAATATTCTTGCAGCAAAAACTCTGCTATTGTGGGAGAGTTCATGATGTTTTGTTAGACATAGAAACATGTCTGAACACAAACCTAGAGATTTTCTGGTTTTAACTCTACAAATGGAAAACCTGAGGTCACCAGAGGTGAAGTGACTCACCCAAGTTCTCCTAGCAAAGACTTAGAAGATCTGGGCCCTTAAAATTCAAGCCCAGGGTACTTTATCCATACCATACTGTCCAATATAACGCTTAAAGAAATATGAAAGCAGAAAAACTTGTTAAGACTGAAATATGATTTGCAAAACTTTTTTCATTGACCTATTGATAAACTTAAGTTTTCGTTTTATGGTCAAATTGTTCCCTGACAGGCATTGTTATTAAAAGATATTGAGGGCCGGGCATGGTGGCACTTTGGGAGGCCTAAGCGGGTGGATCATGAGGTCAGGAGACTGAGACCATCCTCACCAACATGGTGAAACCCCGTCTGTACTAAAAATACAGACAAATTAGCAGGGTGTGGTGACGTGCACCTGTAGTCCCAGCTACTTGGGTGGCTGAGGCAGGAGAATTGCTTGAACCTGAGAGGTGGAGTTTGCAGTGAGCTGAGATCTTGCCACCGTATTCCAGCCTGGTGACAGAGCGAGACTCACAAACACACAAACAAAAAACAAACAGACAAAAATACTGATTTTAGGCTCGGCGAGGTGGCTCATGCCTGTAATCCTAGCATTCTGGGATGCCGAGGCAGGCAGATCACCTGAGGTCAGGATTCAAGTCCAGCCTGGCCAACATACTGAAACCCCATCTCTACTGAAAACACAAAAATAAGCCGGGCATAGTAGTGTATACCTGTAGCACCGCTATTCGAATCGCTGGAACCTGGGAGGCAGAAGTTGCAGTGAGCTGAGATTGTGCCACTGCACTCCAGCCTGGGAGCAGAGAGACTCTGTCTCTGAGAGAAAAAAAAAAAAAAAGATATTGACTTGATAAGTGTTTATGGAAGTTGATATGTTGTTCAGGTAACTGACCAAATAGCATTTGGAAGTGGTTTCCTTTCTTTGAGAGATTAATTGTTGCAGATGAGGACAAGAATACATAAGAGTCCCTCCCAGCAGAAGGCGCTGGAACATAGTGGAATCATACTGTCCAGGTGCAAACACTGGCTTGCAGCTCACTAGCTGAGTAGTCTTTGATAAGTTACTGTAGCCACATGTGTTATTGTGATAACTCATGCTCAATAAACATCAACCCTTATTATTGGCCAAGCGAAATGCAGGACTATATGCCATGCCTGCTGGTGCCAGGTCAGGGCATTAGGGGTGACTCAGAGACACTTGGGACAAGCACGGAAGATGCATTTGGGCACACTAGGCCACATCAGGTCCTGGAGAGGTAGGTGGCTAAGTAGACAGATCAGTCGAAATCTGAGGAACAGCACACCCTAGGTTTCCAAGAGAACGTTCAAGGGTTTCATTTAAGGGGCAGGATTCCAGAAGAGGAGATAACTGGAAAATATTCAGCTTAAACCTAGAAAGGACTAAAGCAGGCTAGTGGTGAAACGGGAAATGTTCCCTTGTCCCCCTGGCAGGGTGTGCGACATGGGTGTGGCTCACTTCGGTGCCTCACTGCTCTAAACCCCTTAGGGGAGCTCAAAACCCCTAGGGGGAGCAGACAGACTGGCAGGTCATGGGGAGCATGGCTCCCACCCCATAGCAGCATCTAGGGGTGAATATTCACAGCTCCTGAGGCCCCAGTGGGCATGTGTTACAGCATGCTTTTTCATTTTAGCCATCTGCAGGTGGCTTGTGTTCATCAGCTCAATTAGACCCTCTGCTCTATCACAAGGATACAGGGCTTTCTGTATCCTGGGTTCTTGCCTTAGCATACCACAAAAGTCGGATCACATGTGGACTTGGAGGATGGGTGCAAGGTTTTTTATTGAGTGGTGGTAGCTCTCAGCAAGGTGGATGGGGATGCCAGAGTGGGAGGGTGGTGGTTCTCCCCTGAAGTCAGGCCACCCGGCGGCTGGGCTTTCCCCTGACTGCCCTGGCCAAACTCCATAGTTTTGCCGGTCGACAGCCTGCTTGCATCTGCAGGTGCCTGTCAGTGTGCTTTTCCACCGGTGTGTTCCCCTTGACGTCCACCCACCTGTGTCTGCGCCTGCACCTGCTAGGGTCTTGGGGATTTTACAGGCACAGTATGGGGGCGCAGTGGGCCAGAGGGATCTTGGAAAATGCAACATTTGGGTGCAAAGGCAGGAGTGCCTGGCCTCACCTAGATCCTGGGGCACAGTCCCCCGGGGGATCCCTTGCCAGGGACCCCACCCTTCTCCTCCTAGCACTTCCCTGCCCACTCCTGTGTCAGTGGTGGTGGTGAATGGTGGGGAGAGGGAGGTGAATAAGGTATAATGGAAAAAATAATGCTCAGAAGCCACTCCGTGCATAAGAAGCAGCATGGTTGCCTAGCAATATCAAATGGGATGTTTCAGTTGTGGTCTTAGAGGTGACACTTGCTAAGAGCTCAGCAGGCAGCCAAGTGCAGTGGCTCACACCTGTAATCCCAGCACTTTGGAAGGCTGAGGCAGGAGTATCACTTGTGGTCAGGAGTTTGACACCAGCCTGGCCAACATGGCAAAACCCCGTCTCCACTAAAAATACAAAAATTAGCTGGGTATGGTGGCTGGTGCCTCACCTATAATCCTAGCTACGCAGGAGGGTGTGGCAGGAGCAGAGGTTGCAGTGAGCCAAGATCATACCACTGCACTCCAGCCTGGGTGACAGAGTGAGACTCCATCTTAAAAAAAAAAAAAAAAAAAAACAACTCTGCAGGGTCTGAAATTTTACCCTACTTACAAGCTTATAAGTACTAAAGTAAATTAAAATGGTGACTGGAACTGAAGAGTCCCTGAGCAAACCAAGCCAGTTAGGCCTGACAAGTGTCTTTAACCTTGCTTGATTTGCAAACATAAGCAAAATTTCACCTGAACTATTTCCTGTAAATGGCTATAACAAAGAAAAACAGAACTTAAGCTCAATCAGAAACAGCCAACAAATTTATAATTACATAACTAGGGACTTACCAACAGGATAGACCAAATAAGGCAACCATATGACTGTAACCAATCAAATATTTTCTTTGCTTTACTTCTCTGTTCATCCTACAAAAGCCTCCCTTCGCATTCCCTCAGTGGAGCTTCCAAATGCCTTCTGGTTTGGAGCTGCCCAATTCATGAATCACTGTTTGCTCAAATAAATTCCTTAAGAATTTTGCTGTCCCTCAGTTTATCTTTTTAACACAAGTCACTCTTTCAAAAGACATGAGACTCCTTTCAAAAGACATGGACTCAGAGTCCAGGACTTTGTTATACATGGCAAAAGAAGTAGCCAGAGCTGTACGTTGCTTTGCACTTGTTCCCCTTGCCTACCAAGTTCTACGATGGTGGCAAAAAGGACCTATGAAGGGTGACTGTACATGAAGAGAATTGTGTTATGGGAGAGGGACACTGAAATGGGGGATTCACTGCTTTTATGATTAACAGAAGCAAGCCCGCTCCTTGTTTAGTGGGATACATTAACTCCTCCCTGAAGGTTGCTTGCTGCAAATTTAACCCCAAATAATGGCCTGGGCATAGCATAATCAGGGCCTTCCACTTCCGGCATGCTCAGTGTCCATGGCAGACTGCCTCTCCCAACAGCACTTTTAAACCAGGATGGAAAATTTAGTCAGAGTTGATTTAAAAATGAGGCTGAATTAAGTCAGAAAGAAAGAGCCTCTAGAAGTCCAAAATGAGGAGCTAGAGAGAGTAGGTGGGTCAGGGCTGGCTCAGGAGGCAAGCAGAGACTGAAAGGAGAAACTGGGACCTATGCAGGGTGGAGGCCATAAGAAATGATCAGACCTGCTAGAGAGAGAATGTAGAGGGAGAGCGTGGGCAGAGCAGGACTCAAATGAAATGCCCAATTGACAGGGAAGACAAGGAGACAGAGACAGCAGGTGGAGCAGAAAGGACAGGCAGGAGGAGGACAGGGGCCATGTAAAATTAGAGTCAGAGCATGCTCAGGGGTTAAGGGAAACCTTCCCTGGCCCATCCCCAGGACAGACGAGACACCCTCCTGTGCTCAGCTGCCCTGCAGTTAGCTGCCTTTGGGCTGCAATTTCCCCTGGAACAGGGGTGTGTGTGTTTTCACCTCGACACCCAGAATCTGCAGTTGTACTTCTCATGGTTGGCTCTCAATGTGCACTTTGAATTGATGAGTTGGTGAGTTAGTTGGCCACATAGCAGAAGAATAGGATCTGGAGGCAGGGAACCTAAGGCCGAGTCACACTGACTTCCTAGAACTAAATCAAAAGAAAAACCCCAACTTTCCACACCTAAGTAACAAAAGGACCAGAGGCTACTCCCTTTGCAAACCCTGATCCCCCTTTCTGCATGGCAGACTGAAAGTATCTCTGACTAGTTGCAAAAAGTACCTTTGTCAGCTGGGTGCAGTGGCTCATGCCTGTAATCCCAGCACTTTGAGAAACTGTGGCGGGCAGATCGCCTGAGGTCAGGAGTTCAAGATCAGCCTGACCAACATGGAGAAACCCATCTCTACTAAAAATACAAAATTAGACCCCGTTTCTAAAAAAATTAAAATTAAAAATAAATACAGAAATATTTATATATCTTTCTCCCAGAGAGGATTTCTCTCTTAACACCTTATAAAAAGAACCAAGTATATTAGCTGGGCATATTGGCTGGAACTTGTAATCCCAGCTACTCGGAAGGCTGAGGCAGGAGAATCACTTGAACCCGGAAGGCAGAGGTTGCAGTGAGCCAAAATCACACCACTGCACTCCAGCCTGGGCAACAGAGTGAGACTCCGTCTAGAAAAAAAAAAAAGAAACAAAGTAATTAATAATAAAAGATCTGGCAAGGAGAAGAGGGACTTATCTCTCTGGACAGATAGACCTAAACATCAAGCCAACATCTACAGAGCAGCATATGGCACTGGAAGCACTTGGGTGGAAGATTGATTTAATCATTTCTTTGCTGTGGAAAAGGGTTTTCTGTCAACAGGGGCTTGCATGGTACCTGTGGTTTGTCCAGCAAAAGGAAATGCAGTCATGTCCCAAGACTTTGCTGAGCGCTTTCAAGTTGTCATATATAAACTCATTTTTGGGTACCCCAGCATCCTTGAACAGTAAGGGCCTTAATGTCCAAAGGGATAGAGCCCTAACACTTAACTTGTGTGGGGTTAAATAGTCAAGCCCTTGCCTGCTACATTCCCTGCCCACTTCTTTGTCCTAGGGGCTGATTATAACCCTCTATATTTGGGCAGGGCGTGGTGGCTCTTGCCTATAATCCCAGCATTTTGAGAGGCCAAGGCAGGCAGATCATGAGGTCAGGAATATCGAGACCATCTTGGCCATGGTGAAACCCTATCTCTACTAAAATACAAAAAAAATTAGCCGGGTATGGTGGCACGCACCTGTAGTCCCAGCTACTCGGGTGGCTGAGGCAGAAAATCACTTGAATCCAGGAGATGGAAGTTGCAGTGAGCCAAGATTATGCCACTGCACTCCAGCCTGGTGAAAGAACAAGACTCTATCTCAAAAAAAAAAAAAAAAAGGACTAGAAAATATATCAATAAAACACATAAAGTTTCTGCTTCTGTGGACTTTGAATTCTAATCGCAGATAATAGTAATCGTAAGCAGTCAATTATAATACCAGCAGCAAATACTTACCTGGTGCTTCCCATGAGCAGCCCCTTTCCTAAACTCTTTCTTCATATTAACTCATTTTATCTTTACCACAACCTATACAGCAGATACTGTTATTATCCTTATTTTACAAATAAGGAAATTAAGACATAGGCAAGCTAAGCAACTTGTTCATTTATACTTGTTCAGTGAACAAATAAATGAATGGGAATTTGAATCCAGGAAGTTAAATTTTAGAGTTCATGTATTTTCTTTTTTTTTTTTTTTTAAGATGGGGTTTCACCATGATGGCCAGGCTGGTCTTGAATTCTTGACCTCAGGTGATCCACCCACCTCGGCCTCCCAAAGTGCTGGGATTACAGACGTGAGCCACCGCGCCCAGTCTGTATAAATATTTTTTTTTTTTTTTTTTTAGAGATGGGGTTTCACAGCATGTTGACCAGGATGGTCTTGATCTCTTGACCTCGTGATCCGCCCGCCTCAGCCTCCCAAAGTGCTGGGATTACAGGCGTGAGCCACCACGCTGGCTTTAAACATTTTTTTAATAGAGACAGGGTTTCACCATGTTGGCCAGGCTGGTCTTGAACTCCTGACCTTGTGATCCACCTGCCTCAGCC
>PVKV010043094.1:0-10285 GCA_004027835.1 Alouatta palliata | reverse complement strand
ATAGTAATCAAGACAGTTTGATAACAGTAAAAGAAGTGACACAGATATCAATGGCACAAAACAGAGTCCAGAAATATTCATAAAATAGCCTTTTTTTCTGTGTCATGAAGCTCCGTTAAGAATTAATCTATAATTGGTAAGACTTTTCATTGTTCTTAGCTACATTCATCTTTGCATCTAAAATGAAAATTATTTCCATAAAATTATTCTAGTTGCATCTCTCACTTTCACAGAATCTGGCTACTCTGTGTAGTTTCCTTTGAATTTACTGAATCAATCCCTAATGGGGTGCCCTCCACCAATACAAAAAAAAAAAGTCCCTTTTAACTCTTCCTTTTGTTCGTTATTTTGGCTCAACAGAGGTAATTATAATAATAGTTAATTATTACAAAAGCTTCCTGTGTGCCAGGTATAATTCCAAATGCTCTCTGTACACTAGTAATTCACAGTCACAAAAGACCAGTGTGAGAGATGCTATTATTATCTCCACTTTATGAGGAAACTCAGGGATGGAATATTAATAAATTATTTGGAATTCCACAGTTTGTTCAGTGACAAGCCTGAATTGCTGTTCACTTTACCATTTGCTCTACTTTTGATTCATTTGATATAGAGGACAGGTGACTTTAGAGAGGAAAAGGAATCAAGGATGATATCATATATGTTAAAATCATGGCTTGCTTATAGATTAGAATAAGTGTGTGTGTGTGTGTGTGTGTGCATGTGCATGTGTGTGTCTGTATGTGTATCTTCAAACACATAAATGTGTTTAGGTAAACATGTTCCAGTGTTTGAAGATTTACGAAAATATATTTGTAACATGCTGATATCATTGGTTGAGTTTTTTTAAAGATATTTCTAAATATTTTTCAGTGTTTAAGCTCAGTTTGGTATCATATATTAGATGGTAACAAAATATACAAACATTTCCATCTTCAAAAAACTTATTTTATTTGGCTGTTTGCTTGAAATTGTCAAGAATGTCGTAGACATTCTGAAAGTTTTATTATCTTCTAAACAATAGTTCATTCATTGCTTTTATAAGTATCATGTTACTTTATGGAGTAACGTACTTTTCTGTTATAAAATATAATTAGATTATGTAATGAATAAAGTTTCCTATCTCTATATTAGTAAATTTATGGAGAAAAAAATATATTTTAGAGGAAAAAAGTGAAAATGCAACTGTAATTGGGTTTTTTTCTTTGGTGCTGGTGAGGCACAGCTCCCCCAAGAGAATGCTGTGGGTTCCTGGCCTCCAACCTCTTAAAGAATAAGCGATGGAACCACTACAGGTGTGCTGTATGCTCATAAAAGTAAATATCAGACTCAAGAAGTGTTGCAGAAAGGTGATTTTATTTAGGTAGAGAAAAAAGAAGGAAAGGAGAAGAAGAGAAAAGACTTCCACGAAGAGTGTGGAAGGGGATTCCAGAGAGTTGGAAATCCAGCGTGGGTGAAGGAGCAGGGGAATTTATCCTGGGAGAAATTCCCTCCTTTCTAAGTTCCTCTGGCCAATGAGAGGAGTTCCTTTAAACTTCCGCTGGGGTGATTGACTTTTAGTTATTTTTTTCCATGTCCATGAAATGCAAAAACACACTGTTAAATCCCCCAAATGGAGAGAGATGGGGGGGGCATGGTGATGGGAAATTCTTGCCCTTAAAACTACACCCCCTCATGGACGTGGAAAGGGAACACATTCCCTCACAACTATATACAATACATAATCTAAAGAGGTTATTCTATGATTCAGTATGTTCTTATATCATGAAAACACTTGGAGAAAGATAACAACGTGGGCATACATTGCAAATTAATATTAACGTGGCATCTTTTGTGTTGTAAACAGGCACTGGTGCTCGATGCCTCAAAGAGATGAGATCAGCACTGAGACAAAGGATCACTCAGCAAGGCAACTTTACTTTCTGCTGAAAGGGTGCTACCCACCAGCAGCCTTGCCACAAAAGCACACCAAACAAAGGAGGCAGGAATATTTATATCTAACGCATTTGCCCTACCGCTGTTTCCTGTTTCCGTTGGCTGGAACAGGACTTCACATTCTAGGCTACACCCAATTGGCTAACAACTTAAAACTCTCCTAACTAGCTAAAAGCAAAGGAGAACAAAGGAAAAGAGGAAGTTACTTCTGAAAGACTTGGAGAAATAATAACGTTTCCAAACAAGCAAGGGAAATCAGGTATGAGCTAAGACTTGTCCTTGTTCAGATATTTCAGGGCAAATATCTGGGCTATAGTGTAAAAACCAAGAACACAGAATATACTTATTTCTTTATTTATAACTAACAATTACTGAGGATTATTAGCAGAAAGCTTTAGAGTAAATCAACCTAATAGGCCAAGAAAGGTTTAAAGAGGAACCTCTATTTATTTTTCTTTTCTATTTTTTGGGTTTTAAAAAGCTGTTAAAGTTATTTTTAAGGAAAGAAATTTCTGCTTAGACACATGTATCTGTGGATAAATTTCCTTATGGTTTGGACAGAGAAGTTAGATCATTTTTCATGCTAGAATTTTGAAGTTTTTCTTCTTCTTCTTAGTGTGAAATATCAAATTCAGTTATTCTGGGGATTTCCTCAAAGAAACCCTGGCCAATGTGGATATAAAATGAGTTAAGGACACACTGTTTTTGTATGTTTTGCAGCATGATGACCAAGATTGGTTCATTGTCCTTATAGATACTTACTTATAGATACTTACTGTAAATGGCTAGAAAACAATACTCACACCTGTATGTTTTCTCAATGTAGAATAATAAAGTACAAACTCATCAGAAGCCAGAGGTACATTGGTCCTTAAAATACTCCTATAGCTTCCTACTTCCCTTGGACTGACAGTCAAATCCCCTTAACATTTTCTTGAAAGGTTGTCACAATCGGATTCCTCAACACACAGCATTACCTCTTGGACATCAACTCCTTTCTCCCTGTTGCTTACTCCGTCCCAGAGCCTCTTGCCTTCTTTTTGTTCTTCCCTCACTGCAAGTACAATGCTGATTCATTCACCAGTGTTCTTCAAATATCGTTTTTGGCTCCTGTTCTCATCCTTACTACATCCTTACAACTTCTCAGTGAAACATTCTATTAAATGGCAAATAACCCTCACATTTAATGTTCTCCTTCTCAGCTGTTTTGCTTTTGGTATCCGATGCTTCTAATATACTGTGTATTTTATTACTTATTGTACTAGCATCTGTCTTTCTGAACTAGGCTACAAACACCAGAAGTTCAGGAATTGTATTCTGCTTTATCTACTAATTATATTATCTGCCTGTTGATCATGCCCAGTGCCAAATCATGCTCAATAAAATTTGTTAGATAAATTAATGAACAAATAAAATAAATATTTAATGTAATTCTTGAAAAAATGTGTTTGTGTACAAAAATAACTTTATAAATGTTTGAGAACCTATAATTATAAGTATAATTTTCTCTAATCCGCTGAGTAGCCTATAAATAACAGCATTAAACTGGTTAAATAAAACACAAACATATCCATACCTACACACATGCATGTGTACATGAATCAACTAAACACATAATTGAATCATGAGTACATATTCAAGAAAACCCTAAAGACTAATTGTATGTATTAAATAAGAATAAGTATTTCTCTGACCATTTTAACTATGTAAAAAATATCAACAAAACACTATTTTTGGCTGGGCATGGTAGCTCATATCTGTAATCCCAGAACTTTGAGAGGTCAAGGCGAATGGATCACTTGAGGCCAGGAGTTTGAGACCAGCCTGACTAACATGGTAAAATCCCATCTCTACTAAAAATACAAAAGTTAGCTGAGCCTGGTGGCTCATGCTTACAATCCCAGCCACCCAGGAGGCTGAGGCAAGAGAATCACTTGACCTGGGAGGTGGAGGTTTCAGTGAGCAGGACTGCACCACTGCATTCTACCCTGGACAACAGAGAGAAATCCTGTCTCAAAAATAAATAAATAAAAGCATTTTTCTTTTATTATTTTTATTTTTATTTTTTACTTTTAATTTTTTTTATTTATTTTTTCATTATACTTTAAGTTCTGGGATACATATGCAGAACATGTAAGTTTGTTACATAGGTATACACGTGCCATGGTGGTTCACTGCACTCATCAACTCATTATCTACATTAAGTATTTCCCCTAATGGTATCCCTCCCCTAGCTCTCCACCTCCTAACAATCCCCAGTGTGTGATATTCCCCTCCCTGTGTCCATGTGTTCTCATTGTCCACTCCCACTTATGAGTATGAACATGAGGAGTTTCGTTTTCTGTTCCTGTGTTAGTTTGCTGAGAATGATGGTTTCCAGCTTCATCTATGTTCCTGCAAAGAACATGAACCCATCCTTTTTTGTGGCTGCATAGTATTCAGTGTTGTATATGTACCTCATTTCCTTTATCCAGTCTATCATTGATGGGCAGTTGGGTTAGTTCCAAGTCTTTGCTATTGTGAATGGTGCTGCAGTAAACATACATGTGCATGTGTCCTTACTGTAGAACGATTTTTAATCCTTTGAGTATATACCCAGTAATGAGATTGCTGGATCAAATGGTATTTCTAATTCTAGATTCTTGAGGAATTGCCACTGTCTTCCACAATACTTGAACTAATTTACACTCCCACCATCACTGTAAAAGCATTCCTATTTCTCTACATCCTCTCCAGCATCTGTTGTCTTCTGACTTTTTATGATCACCAATCTACCCAGCATGAAATGGTATCTCATTGTGGTTTTGATTTGCATTTCTCTAGTGACCAGTGATGATGAGTTTTTTTTCATATGTTTATTGGCTGCATAAACATCTTCTTTTGAGATGTGTCTGTTCACATCCTTCACCTACTTTTTGATGGGATTGCTTGTTTTTTTCTTGTAAATTTATTTAAGTTCTTTGTAGATTCAGGATATTAGCCCTTTGTCAGAGGGACAGATTGCAAAAATTTTCTCCCATTTTGTAGGTTGCCTGTTTACTCTGAAGATAGTTTCTTTTACTGTGTAGAAGCTGTTTAGTTTAATTAAATCCCATTTGTCAATTTTGGCTTTTGTTGCCATTACTTTTGGTGTTTTAGTCATGAACTCTCTGCCCATGCCTATGTCCTGAATGATATTACCTAGGTTTTCTTCTAGGGTGTTTATTGTTTCAGGTCTTACGTTTAAAGACTTATATTTAAGTCTTTAAACATAATACCTAACACAAAATACTCTATCTGGAGTTAATTTTTGTGTAAGCTGTAAGGAAGGGGTTCAATTTCAGTTTTCTGGATGTGTCTAGCCAGTTTTCCCAACACCATTTTTTAAATAGGAAATCAATTCCCCATTGCTTGTTTTTGTCAGGTTTGTCAAAGATCAGGTGATTGTAGATGTGTGGCATTATTTCTGAAGCCTCTCTTCTGTTCTATTGGTCTATATATCTGTTTTGGTATCAGTACCATTCTGTTTTGGTTACTGTAGCCTTGTAGTATAGTTTGAAGTCAGGTAGTGTGATGCCTCCAGCTCTGTTCATTTTGCTTAGAATTGTCTGGGCTATACAGGCTCTTTTTCAGTTCCATATGAAATTTAAAGTAGCTTTTTTCTAATTCTGTCAAGACAGTCCAGGGTAGCTTGATGGGGATTGCACTGAATCTATAAATTACTTTGGGTGGTGTGGCCATTTTCATGATATTGATTATTCCTATTCATAAGCATGGAATGCTTTTCCATTTGTATGTATCCTCTCTTTTTTTCCTGAGAAGCGGCTTGTAGTTCTTCACATCACTTGTAAATTGTATTCCTAGGTATTTTATTCTCTTTGTAACTCAAGATTAAGAGTCACTCAAAACTGCACAATTACATGGAAACTGAACAACCTGCTCCTGAATAACTACTGGGTAAATAACGAAATTAAGGAAGAAATAAATAAGTCCTTTGAAACCAGAGAGAACAAAGACACAACATACCAGAATCTCTGAACACAGTTAAAGCAGGGTTTATAGGAAATTTTTTAGCACTAAATGCCCACAAGAGCAACCAGGAAAGATCAAAAATTGACACCCTAACATCAAAATGAAAAGAACTAGAGAAGCCAGAGCCAGAAAATTCAAGAGCTAGCAGAAGACATGAAATAACTAAGATCAGAGCTGAACTGAAGGAAATAGAGACACAAAAAAAACCTTCAAAAAATCAGTGAATCCAGGAGCTGGTTTTGGGAAAAGATTAACAAACTGGATAGACCTCTAGCCAGACTAATAAAGAGGAAAAGAGAGAAGAATCAAATAGACACAATTAAAAATGACAAAGGGGCTATCACCACTGATTCCAGAGAAATATAACCTACCATCAGAGAATTCTATAAACACTTCTACACAAATAAAACAGAAAATCTAAAAAAAAAAAAGGATAAATTCCTGGACATGAACATCCTTCCAAGACTAAACCAGGAAGAAGTCAAATCCCTGAAAATGCCACTAACAACTTTTAAAACTGAGGCAGTAATTACTAGCCTACCAACGAAAAAAAAGACCAGGACCAGACAGATTCACAATTGAATTCTACCAGAGGTACAAAGAGTAGCTGGTATTGTTCCTTCCGAAACTATTCCAAATAATAGAAGAAGAGGGGCACCTCCCTCACTCATTTTATGAGGCCAGCATCATCCTGATACCAAAACCTGGCAGAGACACAACAAAAGAAGAAAATTTCAGGCCAATATCCCTGATGAACATCGATGTGAAAATCCTCAATAAAAAACTGGCAAAACAAATCCAGCAGCACATCAAAAAGCTTATCGACCATGATCAAGTCAGCTTCATCCTTGGGATGCAAGTCTGGTTCAACATACACAAATCAATAAACGCAATCCATCACATAAACAGAACCAATGATAAAAACCACGTGATTATCTCAATAGATGCAGACAAGGCCTCCAATGAAATTCAACACTTACATGCTAAAAACTTTCAATAAACTGATACTGATGGAACGTATCTCAAAATAATAACAGATGTTTATGACAAATCAACAGCCAATATCATACTGAATGGGCAAAATCTGGAAGCATTCCTTTTGAAAACCGGCACAAGGATGCCCTTTCTCATCACTCCTATTAACATAGTATTTGAAGTTCTGGCCAAGCCAATCAGGGAAGAGAAAGAAGTAAAGGGTATTCAATTAGGAAAAGAGGAAGTCAAAATGTCTTTGCAGATGACATGATTGTATATTTAGAAGACCCCATCGTCTCAGCTCCAAATCTCTTAAGCTGATAAGCAACTTCAACAAAGTCTCAGGATACAAGATCAATGTGCAAAAATCACAAGCATTTCTATATACAAATAATAGACAGAGAGCCAAGTCATGAGTGAACTTTCACAATAGCTACAAAAAATGCTATTTTTAATCACCAATATAAGTTAACATAAAGATCTACTTTATGGTATGAAGTAGATGAAGTATGAATTAGCTGAAGTATTATTTATGGGTTTTATGGTTTCAAACAGAGAAACTATAAAGTGGTAAGGAAGAATGTTTGAAACAATATAAAAGTGAAACTTAACCAATCCTTAAAAATATCAGATTCATCATTAAATCTCTAAAAAGAAAGAAAGATTAGAGTAAAATCTGTGGACCTGGGAAGTCACATTCTCTTTTTTTTTTTACTTGGTTAACAGCTTAATTTTCTCTCTTTGACCCGTCGCACAACTAGGACAAACAAGGCAATTCTAGCTGATCATTCCTTAAGGATATACTTATTAAACCATTTTACATGTATAAAGGTAACTTTCATTAATTTATTACTTAACAGAAATTAATACACAGACATATTAGTTTCCGTGATCCATTTCTCACCACCAATTCAGCTCACAAATTTTACATGCAGAACATTCTGCCTCTGATATCATTAATCAAAAATATCTTTCTCTTCATGTCTTTGAATAACAAACACTACACTAAGTGTAGAATGTAATATGATCTCTCTGAGACCTTTATAGTATAATTATGGATGCACATTTGAAAATGATCAATATTTATTTTTAAAAATACTAAAATATTAGTGCAAAGTTAATGCTGCATATTTTGACATTTAAATTTTAATAACATTTTTGTACTAGGAGTTTATCATTTATTTATTTTCTTATTACTTTGCTATTTATAATCAAAGCATGAAATAATTTTAGTTTAATAAGAAAGAACATATGTTTTTATTTTTATTTTATATGTATATATTTTTTTTAATTGCATTTTAGGTTTTGGGGTACATGTGAAGAACATGCAAGATTGTTGCATAGGAACACACATGGCAGTGTGATTTACTGCCTTCCTCCCCATCACCTATATCTGGCATTTCTCCCCATGCTATCTCTCCCCAACTCCCCACCCCCTGCTGTCCCTCCCCTATTTCCCCCTGACAGACCTCAGTGTGTGATGCTCCCTTCCCTGTGTCCATGTGTTCTCATTGTTCAACATCTGCCTATGAGTGAGAATATGCAGTGTTTGATTTTCTATTCTTTTGTCAGTTTGCTGAGAATGATTCCTCAAAGACCTAGAAATAGAAATTCCATTTGACCCAGCAATCCCATTACTGGGTATATATCCAAAGGATTATAAATCGTTCTACTATAAGGACACATGCACACGAATGTTCATTGCAGCACAGTTTACAATAGCAAAGACTTGGAACCAACCAAAATGCCCATCGATGATAGACTCAACAGAGAAAATGTGGCACATATACACCATGGAATATTATGCAGCCATCAAAAACGATGAGTTCGTGTCCTTTGTAGGAACATGGATGAACCTGGAAAACATATGTTTTTATTTTTAAAGTTTAAAGGGTTTATTTTCAATTAGTAATTCAAGAAATAAACTTAATATATATTTTAATTATATCCTTTTCCTTGATTTTTATTTGTAGAAAAAATTATGAGAAATACTTAAACATATGCTTATACTTATAAGTATAAACTTATAAGTATATATTTAAGTATAAAGAAATATGTCTGATATTTGTGTTCAATATTTCCATATATATTAAGCCTGCAACATCAATCTCTGTTCTTAATTGGAAAGGAAAATCTCAGCCGACTGAAGCAGCAGTGATAGAGAAATGAAGATGAGTTTAGTATAAATATGAGTAGTTTTGTTATCAAATTAGAAAATGTCATTAAAAATAGTTTCTATGGAAAAACACAAATTGAGTGAGGTAAAATGATGGCAATCTTTAGGTCTCTGCAGGTAGTTGATCAGAAGTATTTGTTTTTAATTGGGATAGAGCATATAGAATGGATCTTCTATAATGGTTTATTCTGTCAATTGTAAGTAAAAAGCATTTTTCAGGACCAATTATTTTCTCTTACTCAAAATAAATTACTTGCAGAATTTAGCAAACTCTAATCAGTTAGTTTATCTTCTGAAAAGTTGATGTGTATTTGATGTGAATTCAAAGTATTATTTGATTTTTTCTTTATATTTATCCCTATGGTTCAAAAGCTGCCACATACATCAAATATCCTTTGAACACAAAAATATGTGATAATGAAAGGAAGACATGCTTACCAAATGCATAGAATATAATGCGTTTTGTCCTTGACCTGCATCAAACAAAGAAAGTAGACAAAAGGAGGAATGAATAGAAACTGCCAGACCGGGTCAAGTAAGTCAGTTTCCTTACTAAGTAAACAATTTAGAACTTTTCCTCACTTCTCAGTGCATATTCTTCTGCCATCCCTGGTAACAGTTCAAAACTGATTTCTGTGATTTCTATAACTAGGTATCAACATTTCAGACATTATCTTCTTTCTTTTTAAAAGTACTTAGACTATGGATAAATCTGTTGGGCATTAACCATGACGCAGCTTTTTGAATTTGTGATGCAGGAGTGTCATCAGAACTACACATCTCACATGCACGTCTCCACAATGATGTTTTATAGAGTTACCGAACAAATCACTTTCCCAGTTTCAATGTCAGATTTCATAACTAAGTAAACCCTCCAATTATTCTTGAAGTTACTTAAACAACTTTCCTTTCAATTCATGTAAGTTGTAGAAGGAACATTGTAGTGGGAAGGGAGGAGGCAAGTGGCCTGGATTTTCATTCTTTATTTAATTTATTCATGAATTTCTACTTGGCATTTTTACCTCATCTGATTAGTGCTTCCATATTTCTGAATTTTGTTCTAAAATTTTCATTTGCAGCAGCTGCTCTACTCTGGATTAGCAAATTGTCATTCTTTTTTTTTTTTTTTTTTTTTTTTTTTTTTTTTTTTTTTTTTTTTTTTTTTTTTTTTTTTTTTTTTTTTTTTTT
>PVKV010043093.1:0-10288 GCA_004027835.1 Alouatta palliata | reverse complement strand
CTGTATATAGTGCCTCTTTCAGAAGCTCTTGTAAAGCAGGCCTGGTGGTAATGAAATCTCTGAGTACTTGCTTGTTCGTAAAAAATTTTATTTTTCCTTCACTTATGAAACTTAGTTTGGCTGGATATGAAATTCTGGGTTGAAAGTTCTTTTCTTTAAGGATGTTGAATATTGGCCCCCACTCTCTTCTGGCTTGTAGAGTTTCTGCTGAGAGATAGCTGTGAGTCTGATAGGCTTCCCCTTGTGGGTAACCTCACCTTTCTCTCTGGCCGCCCGTAGTATTTTCTCCTTCGTTTCAATCCTGATGAATCTGATGATTATGTGCCTTGGGGTTGCTCTTTTTGAGGAATATCTTTGTGGTGTTCTCTGTATTACCTGGAGTTGGATATTGTCTTGCCTTGCTAGGTTAGGAAAGTTTTCCTGGATAATATCCTGAAAAGTATTTTCCAGCTTGGATTCATTCTCTCCGTCACATTCAGGTACACCTATCAAACGTAGATTAGGTCTTTTCACATAGTCCCCTTGGAGACTTTGCTCATTCCTTTTTACCCTTTTTTCTCTAATCTTGTCTTCTCATTTTATTTCGTTAAGTTGGTCTTCGACCTCTGAAATCCTTTCTTCTGCTTGATCAATTCAACTGTTAAAACTTGTGCATACTTCGCGAAGTTCTCCTATTGTGCTCTTCAGCTCCATTAATTCACTTATATTCCTCTTTAAATTGTCCATTCTCATGAACATTTCGTGAAACCTTTTTTCAAGGTTCTTAGTTTCCTTGCATTGGGCTAGAACATGTTCTTTTAGCTCACAGAAGTTTCTCATTATCCACCTTCTGAAGCCTGATTCTGTTGATTCCTCACATTCATTCTCTATCAGGCCTTTTTCACTTGGTGATGAGGAACTGCAATCCTCTGCAGGAGAAAAGGCATTCTGATTTCGGGTGTTTTCAGCCTTTTTGCGCTGGTTTCTTCCCATCTTTGTGGATTTATCCACCTGTCGTCTGTGTAATTGCTGACTTTCAGATTAGGTCTCTGAGTGGACGTCCAGCTTGTTGGTGGTAAAGTTTTTTCTGTTTCTTAGTTTTCCTTCGGCGGACGCCCCTCCCCCACAGAGCTGGACCTTCCCGGGTTCAGCTGTACTTGCTGTGAAACTCTCAATCCTCAGCAGTTCCAACTGCTGTTGTTATTTTTTTTTGTGGAGGTGGGGACCAGCCTTCCCCTGCGGCGACCCACTACGCCGGCTGAAACAGCAGCGTTAAGATTCGTGGCGCTTTCTGCCCGGGAATCTCCCGGTCTGGTTCCCCACTTCAGTCTGCTTTTCAGTCTGCTGAATGGGAGACTCTGCCTTCCCGGAGCTCCAAACGCCAACTAAAAGGGCACTCAGTCCTGCATACTCCGGATTGAGAACCGCCGCGCCGGGGCGCCTGCAAAACGGCCGTGCCCTCCAAAAGAGTCGCGCTGGTGACCCGTGGGGCTCCTCCACCGAGAATCTCTTGGTTCGTGGGCAATAAAAATTTGTCTGAAAATGTGGCGTCCACTCACTCTCTGCGCTTTCAATGGGAGCTGCAATCCTGAGCTGCTGCTAATCGGCCATCTTGGATCTCATAAAGTGATTTTCATATGTAATCTTCATAGCAATCTTGTGAGGTATAGGCATTTTTAAGTTATCTCTGTTTTGTAGATGAGGGAAACTAAGCTCAGACATGTTAAATAGCTTGTCTGACATCATACAGGTAATGGCAGAGCTAGCATCATCTGAATTTACATGCCGTATTTTCTCCCCTACTGACTCTGAAGGATAGACAGTGGATGAAAAATCGTTTAATCGTATTTGATAATCCGTATTATAATTTATTTGTATTACTGGACAGACCTTAGATGGCATAATGAAGATGGAGAGTAATAAGCTTGATTTTTCTTTCTCAGTAGTTCAGTTTCCTAGGACTACTCTGTATATAACTTTTGTGGTTTTACTTTTGTTAGGCATTTGAGAACAACCTTTTTCGTGCTCCGATTTATCTTCATAAGATGCCAGAAACTGATTTCCTGATCATTCGGACAAGACAGGGTTACTATATTCGGGAATTGGTGGATATTTTTGTGGTTGGCCAGCAGTGTCCTTTATTTGAAGTTCCTGGGCCTAACTCTAAAAGGGCCAATACGCATATTCGAGATTTTCTACAGGTAAGAATGGGAGGGTAGGGAGGGGGTTGGGTTATATATAGAAAGGGTGTGTTGGGGCCGGGTGTGGTGGCTCACGCCTGTAATACCAGCACTTTGGGAGGCTGAGGTGAGTGGATCACTTGAGGTCAGGTTTTTGAGACTAGCCTGCCCGACATGGCAAAACCCTGTCTCTACTAAAAATACAAAAATTAACCAGGCGTGGTGGCGCGTGCCAATGGTCCCAGCTACTCTGGAGGCTGAGGCAAGAAAATTGCTGGAGCTTGCTAGGCAGAGGTTGCAGTGAACTGAGATCATGGCACTGCACTCCAGTCTGGGTAGAGACAGAGTGAGACTGTCTCAGAAAATGTAGGGTGTGTGGGTTTGGGAGCACATTAGGAAAGATGAGAATACATTAGAGCTTAGCAAGGGAAGAGGCTCTAGTGAGGACTTTTATCCTTTCCTTTACCAAAAAAAATACACTTGGTTTGTTGGGCAGGTTTTTATTTACCGTCTTTTCTGGAAGAGTAAAGATCGGCCACGGAGGATACGAATGGAAGATATAAAAAAAGCCTTTCCTTCCCATTCAGAAAGCAGCATCCGGAAGAGGCTAAAGCTCTGCGCTGACTTCAAACGCACAGGTCATATGTTGTAACTAGTTATTTCTCTGCCTTTTTCCAAGAAAAGAATTTTGATGGCTTTGAGTTAAAGGATAAACGTATAGTTAATAAAATAGAACTTGATGGCCATTGAAAGGAAGTAGCAAATCTTCTAAGGCTCTGATTGCTTTTTTGATTTTGGCTGCCAGGAAATTAAATGTGATTGTTGGATATCTTATATGAATTATAGGAAACTTAGCAGTAGGGGTTTTCTTGGCCAATCATGCCAACTGTGGCTAGGCCTGTTACAGTTTTGGTTTGCTGTCCCTGTTGCTGTCAATAAATATCAAGGCCTTTGGAATTCAGAATTGTCTCATTCTCTATGTATATGTCTTTTCCAGGGATGGACTCAAACTGGTGGGTGCTTAAGTCTGATTTTCGTTTACCAACGGAAGAAGAGATCAGAGCTATGGTGTCACCAGAGCAGTGCTGTGCTTATTATAGCATGATAGCTGCAGAGCAACGACTGAAGGTGAACACCTTCCTCTTAGACACCACTTACGCCTGTAGTTGTTTTTGTTTTTTTTTCCCCCCACCCCAGAGAGATGAGAGAGAAGATTCTCTCTCACTGGCTTAGGGATGGTTACTAGATTATTACCAATTATTAAAAAGTTCAAGTTGTATAAAGTACTTCCTATGTCCATCAGTTCTGGAGAAAACTACAGTGTAGCTAAATATCAGTGGGAAGGCTTAATGAGGAACTCTGGGCATATTGTTTTGCTTTGAAAATGGTGACTGCGTGACTTTAATCTCTTCTTTGCACGATAAGCATATGAGCAGGGAAAGTACTTGTCAGCCTCTTAAGTGGGCAGAGATGATGATGGTGCTTAATGTATGGTTTACAGAATTCTTAAAAGGCCAAAATAGAAAAGGTCCGGCAGGGGTGGGACAGCACAGCTCTGTTCCATTGAGTTAATGAGTCTCAGTTAATGAGCATCTCTGTTCAGCATGTGCCGTGGTGTTAGATACAGTGAAGACTTTGTGGAATCCATCTATGCAAAATAGACTTTGGTATTCTGTACTTGCTATTCAGTAAAAAAAAAAAAAAAAAAAAAAAAAAAAAAACTTGTGCTTTGTGTTTTTTAACTGACCGATTTATGCATGGATCTGTCCTTTTCCAGGATGCTGGCTATGGTGAGAAATCCTTTTTTGCTCCAGAAGAAGAAAATGAGGAAGATTTCCAGATGAAGATTGATGATGAAGTAAGGCTTTATACTGGTGTATATTAGTATTTAATACATCTCATTTATCCTTTTAAAAGAGACAGCTTTGTTGAGATAAAATTAATATACAATAAACTGTACACATTTAAAGTATGCCATTTGATGCTTCCTACTTTATACATGCCAGTAGAAAATAAAAGAGACAGCTTTATTGAGATAAAATTGACATACAGTAAACGGCACACATTTAAAGTATACTGTTTGATGCCTTCTTGCTTTATTCATGTCAGAAAAGATGATATTTGATATGTCAAATATTTTATATAATAGGTTTGTTTGTTTTTTTGAGATGGAGTTTTATTCTGTCACCAAGCTAGATTGCAGTGGTATGATCTTGGCTCACTGCAACCTCTGCCTCCCGGGTTCAAGCGATCCTCCTGCCTCAGCCTCCCGAGTAGCTGGGACTACAGGTGTGTGCCACCATGCCCAGCTAATTTTTTGTATTTTTAGTAGAGATGGGGTTTTTGTATTTTTAGTAGAGATTCCCAGAGAAAATAACTTGTAGATGAGAGTCAAATGGCAGAAGAGTGGAGGAAAAAATATGTCAGCAGAGGACGTAACAGTTGCAAAATTCTGGAAGGGGAGAGAAATTTAAGAAACTGAATGAACTTCAGTATGGTTGGAGCTTAGACTATAAGACAGGCAGTGACAGGAGATGAAAGGAGGTGAGAGTTATACTCAAGTCCCAAATCATGTACAGTCTTATAAATCATGTCAAAGTCTTCTTTCTAAAAAAAAAAAAAAAATGAAAATTGTGCCAGACACAGTAGCTCATGCCTGTAATCCCAGCATTTTGGGAGGCCAAGGCACGAGGATTACTTGAGGTCAGGAGTTTGAGACTAGCTTGGCCAACATGGTGAAATCCTGTCTGTACTAAAAATACAAAATTAGGCCAGGTGTGGTAGCTCATGCCTGTAATCCCAGCACTTTGGGAGACCAAGGCGGGCGAATCACGAGGTCAGGAGTTTGAGACCAGCCTGGCCAATATGGTGAAACCCCATCTCTCCTAAAAATACAAAAATTAGCCAGGCGTGGGCATGCACCTATAGTCTCAGCTAGTCAGGAGGTTGAGGCAGGAGAATCGCTTGAACTGGGGAGGCGGAGGTTGCAGTGAGTCAAGATTGCACCACTGGACTCCAGCTTGGATGATAGAGTGAGACTCTGTCTCAGAAAAAAAAATACAAAATTAACCAGGCGTGGTGGCACATGCTTGTAATCCCAGCTACTTGGGAGGCTGAGGCAGGAGAATCACTTGAACCTGGGAGGCAGAAGTTGCAGCAAGCCGAGACCACGCTGTCACACTCCAGCCTGGACAAAAAGAGTGACACTTCGTCTCAAAAGAAAAAAGAAATGGGGTCTCACTGTGTTGCTCAGGCTGATCTTGAACTCCTGGGCTCAAACTATCGTCCTGCCTTGGCTTTCTAAAGTGTTGGGATTATAGGCATGAGCCACTGTGCCTGGCATCCTTTACTTTCTTACCATGATCACTTAGTACTGAACTTGGTTGGCTGTTTTTCCCTCATGGACTTGAGGTTCATGAAAAGTAGCATGGAGTAGTGTGTAGTTGGTATTCAATAAATATTTGTTAAATGAATTAAGTAATTATAAAATGAAGCAGAAAATGAGGCCACACAGAGTGAGTAAAGAATCACTGTTGTACTACTCTTTTGAAGTTGGAATGAAAAACGAGTGGATATCTTAAGAATTTCAGAAATTCAGAATTCTGTTGAGGCCAGGCACAGTGGCTCAGGCCTGTAATCCTAGCACTTTTGGAGGCCAAGGCAGGAGGATTGTTTGAGGCCAGGAGTTCAAGACCAACCTGGACAACATAGTGAGAATCCTGCCTGTAAAAAAGAAAAACAAATATTTTTAATTAAAAAGAATTCTGTCGAGTGGCTTTCAAGATTGAATTTTAGAGAATTGGTCATTTTCTTGCTAATCACGTGTATTCTTTTTTTGAGACAAAGATTTGCTCTTGTTGTCCAGGCTGGGGTGCAATTGCATAATCTCGGCTCACTGCAACCTCCACCTCCTGGATTAAAATGATTCTCCTGCCTCAGCCTTCCTAGTAATTAGGATTACAGGCATGCGCCACCACACCTGGCTAATTTTGTAATTTTCGTAGAGACGAGGTTTCTCCATGTTGGTCAGGCTGGTCTCGAACTCCTGACCTCAGGTGATCTGCTCGCCTCGGCCTCCCCAAAGTGCTGGGATTACAGGTGTGAGCCACCGTCCCGGTCAGGGGATTTTTTTTTTTTTTTGAGACAGAGTCTCACTCTGTCACCCACCCAGGCTAGAGTGCAGTGGTGCAGTATCTGCTCACTGCAACCTCTGCCTCCTGGGATCAAGCCATTCTCATGCCTCAGGCCCCTGAGTAGCCGGGACTATAGGTGTGCGCCACCACACCTGGCTGATTTTTGTATTTTTAGTAGAGATGGGGTTTTGCCATGTTGGCCAGGCTGGTCTTGAACTCCTGGTCTCAAGATATCTGCCTGCCTCAGCCTGCCAGAGTGTTGGGATTACAGGCATGAGCCACCATACCTGGCCTCATGTGTACTCCTGACTGGTCTGTGTGGGCAGGCACAGTCACCCCTTGGCTTAATTTTGTAAGAATTTCGAGGGATTTAGTAAACACTATTCAGGGTCCCAGGAGGGGACAGACCTTTTTGACCAAACCAGTGGCAGAAATAGAATGGACTTTGGTTCAGTGTCACTGGCTTAGGAGGGCCAAAGCAAGCATATCAACTATTTTGAGAAAATAGATTTCATTCCCTAACAGCTGTTTGAGCAATTGGACAATAAAATGTAGTCATTAGTCTAACTTTGAGCATCATGATTGTGAGGGAAACACTGTCCTTAAAAATGTTTATTGAAGTCCAAAGGATACGGGGCCGAAGAGATACCACTGTTCCTTATTTTTCTCCTTATCTTGGCTGAACTCTTGATCTCTTATTTAACTCTTGATTTTTGTGGACAATTTAAGAAAGCATGAACCCACAAAAATTAAAAAGTTGGAAAAAAGAAAGCATGAAATTGTTTGTAATTATTCTACTCTTGGAGATACGGGCTAGACATAGAAGAAATGTTTCCCATTGCCCTGAAAATCTTTTTTTTTTTATCTCAGGTTCGCACTGCTCCTTGGAACACCACAAGGGCCTTCATTGCTGCCATGAAGGGCAAGTGTCTCCTAGAGGTGACTGGAGTGGCCGATCCCACAGGGTGTGGTGAAGGATTCTCCTATGTGAAGATTCCAAACAAACCAACACAGCAGAAGGTAAGATTGTATTTATTTCTAGAATGAGAAAGTCAAGGGAGAAAGAAATGGGTAAGTGGAGGACTTGGAATATAGTTAAGTTAGAAGAATGACTTAGATGCCTACTTGTAAGGAGCTCAGGTTTTTAGGATTCTCACTTTTTTTTTTGTTTGAGGTAGGATGATAAAGAGCCGCAGCCAGTGAAGAAGACAGTGACAGGAACAGATGCAGACCTTCGTCGCCTTTCTCTGAAAAATGCCAAGCAACTTCTACGTAAATTTGGTGTGCCTGAGGAAGAGGTGAGTGTGGAAGTAAAAACATAGAGGATACTAGGGGCTTTCTATAGAGAGGGAATTGCTAGGAGGCAGATGTAAGGAACTATCTGGGGGAACTTTGTATTGTAGGGTATAGTAGGCCAAGTCTTAGACATTGTTTCAGGAGTTATCTTTGTAATCTGCTTTGAGATGATTTTTTTTTTTTTTTTTGGTCTAACTAATTGTGCATATTGGCTAGTCCCTGAATGGTGTGTGTGTGTGTGTGTGTGTATATATATATATATATATATTTGCATGTGGCTATTTGTCTTATAGATTAAAAAATTGTCCCGCTGGGAAGTGATTGATGTGGTGCGCACAATGTCAACAGAACAGGCTCGTTCTGGAGAGGGGCCCATGAGTAAATTTGCACGTGGATCAAGGTTTTCTGTGGCTGAGCATCAAGAGCGTTACAAAGAGGAATGTCAGCGCATCTTTGACCTACAGAACAAGTGGGTCGTTTTAGTGCTGCAGAAAATCCAAGCTGGAAAGGGGAGAAGTTCCAGGCACTATTTCATTATAAAGAGGAGGTCACTTAAGTTTCACTACCTAGGTAGTCAGATATCCAACATGTCAGGGTAGTATCTGTAATACCACCACCAGAGTACCTACTCCTTCAAACCAACTTGGCAAAATTTTTGAATGGAAAGAGATGCTGGTCTTGAGCTCTAGGTTTCATGACAACTCTTATGGCCTACTAGGGCCTCACAGATAGTACAATGGTAGCAGGCGACAGGTGGGTGGGGTTTTTTCTAAAGATTTAGGTATGGGAGGAGAGTAATACACTATTAAAAATGACCAGTGTGCTGATTTATTTCTCAAGTTCTCTCCAGGAATTCTGAAAGGGTTAATACAATTTTTCAAACTTGTCTTGTTGACCAAATGTCTAGGAAAACCTTGTAAAGCTTTTCTGTTAAGGGCCCCATGTCTTAGTGGATTTTGAGTATGCCTTTTTTAAGGTTGATCTCCCAGTTTTTTACTTTGCCTGCAACCATATTTCTTTAGCTCTCTGTGCACATTGATTTTTCTCTCTTTAGGGTTCTGTCGTCAACTGAAGTCTTATCAACTGACACAGACAGTAGCTCAGCTGAAGATAGTGACTTTGAAGAAATGGGAAAGAACATTGAGAACATGTTGCAGAACAAGAAAACCAGCTCTCAGCTATCACGTGAACGGGAGGAGCAGGAGCGGAAGGAACTACAGCGAATGTTACTGGGTGAGGATAGTGGCTTCACAGACAGATACAAAAGAGAGAAGGATTGAAAAAGGAGCATAAATAACTGCAGACTGTAACTGAGGTGGATCTGGAGGCAGAAGATACAGGGGATGCATGTGGAAGTCTGTAGATGAAGTAGAAAGCTTTTTACAAACTGGACTCTAGGCTTGTCTGTGGAGGACAAATTGAAGAGATGCTACCAGTCCACTGCTGCCTCTGTATCAGGTGCCTGGCCAAGCCTGGGCTATCAGTGCTGTACTTCAAATGAGCTTTTTGTGCATTTATCCTAGAGGGTAAGAGTTTTTTTTTTTTTTCCCCGAGATGGAATTTCACTGTTGTTGCCCAGGCTGGAGTGCAATGGCACGATCTCGGCTCACTGCAATCTCTATGTCCTGGGTCCAAGTGATTCTCCTGCTTCAGCCTCCTGAGTAGCTGGGATTATAGGCATGCGCCACCATGTCCGGCTAGTTTTGTATTTTTAGTAGAGACAGGGTTTCTCCATGTTGGTCAGGCTAGTCTTGAACTCTGGACCTCAGGTGATCCACCTGCCTTGGCCTCCCAAAGTGCTCGGAATATAGGCGTGAGCCACTGCACCCGGCCAAGAGTTATTAATACAGAATCTGTAAGTGAATTTAGGGAGTTGTCTTTGAAACTTCTGAAATTACATGTAAAAATATGCAAGTGTACATTTTCTTTCTTTTTTTTAGAGACGGGGTTTCATTCTGTCACCCAGGCTGGAGTGCAGTGGTACGATCTTGGCTTACTGCAGCCCCCGCCTCCCAGGCTCAAGCAATCCTCCTGGCTCTGCCTCCTGAGTAGCTGGAACTACGGGTGCACGCCACCATGCCTGGCTAATTTTTGTATTTTTTGTAGACATGGGATTTCACCATGTTGCCCAGGATGTCTTGAACTCCTGAGCTCAAAGTGGTCCACTTGCCTCTGCCTCCCAAAGTGTTGGGATTACAGGCATGAACTGCTGCACCTGGCCTTATATATGCATTTTCTGAGAACATCGATGGCTTTCAGAAGATCCTCAGAAGGAGTCTTAGACCCTAAAAAAAGAGTTTTAAAATTGTGGAAATTGAGGGTGGGAATAATAATGACCTGAATTGAGTTGGGATATGTAGGAGATTGAGGATGAAAATCAAGGCAACCTTAAGATTTTATTCTGGAATTACTAGAAAGATGTTGGTACCATTGATTACAAAAGTAGTAAATTTCAAGGTCTGACATGGTGACTCACACCAGTAATCCCAGTACTTTGGGAGGCAGAGGCGGGCAGATCACCTGCAGTCAGGAGTTCAAGACCAGCCTGGCCAACATGGATGAAACCCCATCTCTACAAAAATTAGCCAGGCATGATGGTGGGTGCCTGTAATCCCAGCTACTTGGGAGGCTGAGGCAGGAGAATCACTTGAACTTCGAAGGCAGAGGTTGCGGTAGCCAGAGTAAACTCTGTCTCAAAAA
>PVKV010043092.1:0-10296 GCA_004027835.1 Alouatta palliata | reverse complement strand
CCTGGGCTCCAGCGATCCTCCTGCCTCAGTCTCCTGGGCTCCAGCGATCCTCCTGCCTCAGTCTCCTGGGCTCCAGCGATCCTCCTGCCTCTGTCTCCTGGGCTCCAGCGATCCTCCTGCCTCAGTCTCCTGGGCTCCAGCGATCCTCCTGCCTCAGTCTCCTGGGCTCCAGCGATCCTCCTGCCTCTGTCTCCTGGGCTCCAGCGATCCTCCTGCCTCTGTCTCCTGGGCTCCAGCGATCCTCCTGCCTCTGTCTCCCGAGTAGCTCACACTGCAGGCATGAGCCACCACACCCAGCTAATTTTTCAACTTTTTTAAGAGACGCGGTCTTGCCATGTTTCCCAGGCTGATCTTGAACTGTTGGGCTGAAGCAATCCTGCTGCCTCAGCCTCCCAAAGTGCTGGGATTACAGGCATGAGCTACCATGTCCAGCCTCCTAATTAAGGGCCACAGTCAGTGGTGTACTGGTAAACATGTAACAATCAGTTCTCAGAAAAGGGGATGAGGGGCACTGATTTATAAGCCTTTGCCAATTTTCCCAGTATAAATATTCCCGCAGTGGCTGATTTCAAGCCAACAGCCTGAGTTGGGAGGCGAGGCGCAGGAGCACAGTGCTACATGGTATTTCCACCTTACAGATAAGATAGACAAAAATAGGCCTGGCGCGGTGGCTCACGCCTGTAATCCCAGCACTCTGGGAGGCCGAGGCGGGTGGATCACGAGGTCAAGAGATCGAGACCATCCTGGTCAACGTGGTGAAACCCTGTCTCTACTAAGAATACAAAAATTAGCTGGGCGTGGTGGCACGCGCCTGTAGTCCCAGCTACTCAGGAGGCTGAGGCAGGAGAATTGCTTGAACCCAGGAGGCGGAGGTTGCGGTGAGCCGAGATCGCGCCATTGCACTCCAGCCTGGGCAACAAGAGCGAAACTCCGTCTCAAAAAAAAAAAAAAAAAAAAAAAGATAGACAAAAATAACCTTAGGAGCACACCTGATAGTAAAATGTAGTAAGGAAACCAGCGCTGGGCACGGTCGCTCACATCTGTAATCCCAACACTTTGGAAGACTGAGGCAGGCAGATCACCTGAGGTCAGGAGTTCGAGACCAGAGTGACCAACATGGTGAAACCTCATCTCTACTAAAAATACAAAAATTAGCTGGGCATGGTGGCATCGGCCTGTAATCCCAGCTACTCAGGAAGCTAAGGCAGGGGAATTGCTTGAACCCAGGAGGCAGAAGTTGCAGTGAGTTGAGATCGTGCCACTGCACTGCAGCCTGGACAACAGAGTGAGACTTTGTATCAAAAAAAAAAATTAGGATTCGAAGTGTTGAGAGTTTTTTTTTTTTTTTTTTTTTGAGACGGAGTTTCGCTCTTGTTACCCAGGCTGGAGTGCAATGGCGCGATCTCGGCTCACCGCAACCTCCGCCTCCTGAGTTCAAGCAATTCTCCTGCCTCAGCCTCCCGAGTAGCTGGGACTATAGGCACGCGCAACCATGCCCAGCTAATTTTTGTATTTTTAGTAGAGACGGGGTTTCACCATGTTGACCAGGATGGTCTCGATCTCTTGACCTCGTGATCCACCCGCCTCGGCCTCCCAAAGTGCTGGGATTACAGGCGTGAGCCACCGCGCCCGGCCTGTTGAGAGTTTTAAAAATCTTTTCTTAATATAATCTATTTAATTGTAAGTTTATACAATTTTTTTTATCAATGGTTGTGTTTAGCCCAGCACTTTGGGAGGCCGAGGCGGGCAGATTGCTTGAGGCCAGGAGTTCGCAACCAGCGTCAGCTGGCCATTCAAAGTGCAGAAACAATGGCAGCAAAATTCACTATAATGCTTTAACAAATTCAGGTTTCTGGCTGGGCATGGTGGCTCATGCACTTTGAATGGCCAGCTGAGGTCCTATTAAGTGCAAATGAATCAATCAACCAACCAGCACCGCTTCCTTCTGGAAAAGTCTCGTGCAGTGCAGTGGTACGAGCTCAACTCACTGCAACTTCTGCCTCCTGGGTTCAAGCAATTCCCCTGCCTTAGCTTCCTGAGTAGCTGGGATTACAGGCCGATGCCACCATGCCCAGCTAATTTTTGTATTTTTAGTAGAGATGAGGCCAGTCTCTGTGTCGGTCTGTTGCCCAGGCTGGAGTGCAATGGTGCAATCTTGGCTCACTGCTACCTCTGCCTCCTAGGTTCAAGCAATTCTCCCACCTCAGCTTCCCGAGTAGCTGGAACTACAGGTGCCTACCACCACACCTGGCTAACTGTTGCATTTTTAGTAGAGACAGGGTTTCACCATATTGATCAGGCTAGTCTCAAACCCCTGAACTCAGGTGATCCACCCACCTCGGCCTCCCAAAGTGCTGGGATTACAGGCATGAGCCACTGCGCCCGGCCCTCTTCCTGACTCCATCCCCACCTCATATATAAACACTTAGCTCCCTCCCATGTTACACATGCACACCTGCACTCTGCAGCTCCTGCTGTAGCCTTTCTCCATCCTTCTTTTCCCAGTTAACCTTCAACAAATGGCTAATAGATGCCTGTTGCCTTCTCTTCTTTGTTTTCCAGGTATTTCTTTAATCATCTGCAATCTGGCTTTTGCCCTCCACCATTCCACTAAAGTAGATCTCACTAAAGTCACCAATGGCTTCTACTTTGCCCATCCAGTTGTCCCTTCTCAGCCCTTATGTATTAGTCTGTTTTCACACTGCTGATAAAGACATATGCAAGACTGGATAATTTATAAAGAAAAAGAAGATGAATGGACTCACAGTTCCACATGCCTGGGGAGGCCTCACAATCAAGGCAGAAAGCAGAAGGCAGGCCTTACGTGGCGGAAGACAAGAGAGAACCTGTGCATGGGAACTCTTCTTTATAAACCATCGGATCTCGTGAGACTTATCGCTGTCATGAGAACAGCACATAAAAGCCCCGTCTCCATGATTCATTCGCTTCCCACTGGGTCCCTCCCACGACATGGAGGAACTTGGGAGCTACAATTCAAGATGAGCTTTGGGTAGGGACACAGCCAAACCATATCACCTTACCCCCTGACTTGACCTCTGACGCTTCGATCATGCTACTCTTCCCTGCTTCTTGGACCCTCCTGAGCCCCTTTGGCTCCGTTTCCTCTAAACCCTCATTTGACTCAACCTATATCTTATATTTTAAAGAATCCCACATCATTTTCTGATGCCTCTGATTCCAATGCTCATTCCTCCTCTTTCTTCCAGATCCTGGCTGGTCATGCCACCACCTGCCACCAGAACACAGGAGCCATACTGGCCACTCTGCTCAGCCTCAGCCTCTGCATTCAGCCACCTGGTCCAGTGGGTCCTACCACGAGGACCGTCTCTGACACCCACCTCTCTGCCTTCCTGCTGCTCCTGCCTATTCATCTCTCTTTTCTGTTCTATTGCTACAGTTGCCCAGCGACTCTTTCTGCCTTCTTTCTCACCTTCCCCCTCCTCTTTACTCCAATGCCAGAGTTATGTGCTGGAGGAAGAACCTCAAGTGTAGAGAGTGGCGAGACTCTTACTACTCAGTTCATGAGTGCCATCATCATCATCACCATCATCAAGCGTTTCCTTTGATTTTTTTTTTACCTGATTTCCTCTATCAGTCTAACCAGCCATCCCCCTACACACATAAGCTATAGCCACTTCAATGTGTTTAATAAATGTCCTTAGATATGGACGGACCCACAAAGAACATGCAGCACAACGTTCTCGAACTCCACACCTCAGCCTCCCAAAGTGCTGGGATTACAGACGTGAGCCACCACGTCTGGCCCATGCAGCGTCATGTTCTATGTGCATGTGTTTTAATTTCTATAAATCTCCCTTTCATCTCATTCTTTCCTACCTTTTTTTCAAACTCAAAACTATGTTTTAAAGATCTATCTTCATTGCTGTGTGTATAGATTCATCCAGTTCATAGCTTGTAACTGCTTGCGGCAGCAATGATACAATGACCCAAATCCCGTTCCACATTCCTCTTTCCCAGACAGACTACTCTTCCAACCCCTTTTGCTCCAGGGAAGGCCAGGACATGAGTCCTAGACAATGAAAAACATAAGCAGACTGGGACAGTGAAAAGCCCCTCCTGTGTCTCTCACCCCCTGCCTGGACAATTGAGGAGGGACATGTTGAGACGACAAGTCACACAGGGTGCAGCTGACTGCTGAGTCCCTTATGGAGAAGAGACATCCTAGAAAAACACGTGCCTTGCATTCAATTTGATATAAACTGGAAGTAAAACTTATGTTCAGCCATTGAGATTTCAGAGCTGTGTGTCATCATGATGTAACTTCGCTTACCTGGCTAGTCCACTAAGGAGGGGATCCACTGTAATCATCCGCCATGATTGACTTATCTGCCTCCTACTGATGGACACCTGGGTTACTTCCAGCTCTCTGACACCCCAAACAAAGCCACCACATGTCCTCATAAGGACCTAAGCAAGAGTTTCTATGGAGTCCATGTCCAGGAGTTTGCAGGAACATAGAATATACGCATAGTTCATGTCTCTTAAGTATAGCCAGATTGCACGCTAGGGTGGCCACGGTCCTTTATGCTCCTACTCACAGTTCATGAGGGTCACCATTTCTGAAACCACAGTATGTTTTAGCAGCTTAAAGCATGGACTCAAGTCGGACTGCTTGACTTGGAATCCAAGATGTATAAACTACTAGCTGTTAAGGCTCCATGGCCGGGAACGGTGGCTCATGCCTGTAATCCCACCACTTTGGGAGGCCGAGGCAGGCAGACCACTTGAGGTCAGGAGTTCGAGACCACCCTGGCCAACATGATGAAACCCCATCTCTACTAAAAATACAAAAACTTAGCCAGGTGTGGTGTTGCATGCCTGTAATCCCAGCTACTCCGGAGGCTGAGACAGGAGAATCACTTGAACCTGGGAGGCGGAGGTTGCAGTGAGCCGAGATCGTGCCACTGCAGTCCAGCCTGGAAGACAGAAAGACTCTGTCCCCCTACCAAAAAAAAGACAACTCTCTATCTCCATTTTCTCATCTGTAAAACAGGAACAATCAAACTACCTGCTTCATAGATTTGTCAAGAAACTTACATGAAATATTACATATAAGGGGCTTGGAGCAGAGCCTGCACATAGTATATCCTCTGAAAGTATGATTTTTTAATGGTCCTTACTAATATGCCTGCCAATCTAATACTGCGTATTATCCAAAGTCCCAATTTTTTTAGCTCTTAGGAGTGCAACAGTATTCTGAAGTTATTTCAATATAGCTTTCTCCCCACGGCCATGTTTATTTTCCCTTCTGCGAATTGCTACTTCTATCTTTTGCCCATCTTTTTTTCTATTGAGTTTCTTTTCTTCTTGTTGTTGATTTGCAGCCATCCCTTGAATATTCAGGAAACAACTCCTGTTTCGGTTTTGTGTGGCAACTCTCTTCATTCAGTCCCATCTGTCTGTTACTTTATCTGTGGGGAGCTTTGTGGAACAGAAATCCTTTATTTTGCTGTAGACAGATCTATCCATTCTCCCTGATGGTTAGTGCTTTGGGAATCATATTTAAGAAGTCCTTCCCTGGCTCAAAGTCCCAAATCTATTCTCATACTTACACATCCATTAGCTTTATATTTTCACCTTTACATTAGATCTTTTCATCCACTTCAAGTTTTGGTTTTATTATTATTTTTTTTGAGAGACAGGGTCTCATTCTGTCACCCAGGCTGGAGAGTGCAGTGGGACGATCATAGCTCCCTGCAGCTTGATCTCCTGGGCTCAAGCGATCCTCCCACCTCAGCCTCCCGAGTAGATGGAATTACAGGTGCACACCACTATGCCCGGCTAATTTTTTGTAGAGACATGTGTCTTGCTATGTTGCCCAGGCTGGTCTCTCCACCTTTGACTCCCAAGGGCAAGGATTACAGGTTGTGAGTACCCAGCCTCCACTTCAAGTTTCACGACTTCTTTCTATCTGCCGATTTTCAGCCCTGCACCTCCCCAGCCTTCTGTTGTCCCACGAGTCCCCAAACCTTGGGCCTGAATACATTTCTGGTCTGCAGCAGGCGGGGACGGGCAGTAGCTGAGTTGTGTGGGGTCTGGGAGGAGAGGTGGAGGTGGGTGTCCAACTCCTGTGTATACGGATGCTTAAAACTCCACTTGGATTTATTTATTTATTTATTTGTTTACAAGACACAGTCTTGTTCTGTCACCAGGCTGGAGTAAAGTGGCATGATCTCGGTTTACTGTAATCTCCATCTCCCGGGTTCAAGCGATTCTCCTGCCTCAGTCTCCCGAGTAGCTGGGACTACAGGTGTGCACCACCACACCCAGATAATTTTTCTATTTTCAGTAGAGACAGGGTTTCACCATGTTGGCCAGGATGGTCTCGATCTCCCGACCTCGTGATCCACCCGCCTCAGCCTCCCAAAATGCTGAGATTACAGGTGTGAGCCACCACGCCCAGCCTGTTTGTTTGTTTTTCTGAGAGGGGGTCTCGCTCTGTTGCCCAGGCTGGAGTACAATGGTACGATCTCGACTCATTGCAACCTCCCCATCCTGGGTTCAAGTGATTCTCCTGTCTCAGCCTCCTGAGTAGTCAGAACTACAGGCGTGTACCACCATGCCCAGCTAATTATTTTTAGTAGAGATGGGGTTTTACCATGTTGGCTAGGCTGGACTCGAACTCCTCACCTCATGATCTGCCTACCTTGCACTCCCAAAGTGCTAGGGTTACCGGTGTCAGCCTCCACACCCACCCTACTCCACTTGATTTTAGGCCCTGTTATCACCGTTGCCTTCTTGCTGCCCCAAACCCTGAGTCTCCCAAGGGTTGTACAGACGAAGCGGCTCATTTCTCCCCTCAAGCCTCCCCTGCAGTGCAGCTTCCTGCTCTACTTGTTCAGTTATAGTCCTCCACCTGCTGTCTGCCTTGTAAAACTATGCTGGCCATCCTCGTCTGCCACTCAGTCCTCTTATGTTCTCTTTGCCCTTGGAGGTTAAGACCTTTATAAAACTTTCACCTTGTTTGTAGTAAGAAATGGAATTCAACTTCCTTTCCTCCAGAGAGTATTCATCCCTGGTCCCTGAAGCCCCCTAGCCCTAGTCTTTTACATCAGAGTAAATAGTACTGTCTTCTTCCCAGTTTCTCAAGCCAAAAATCAAGGCATCATCCTTGACTTTGCCCTTTCTCTTACGCACCATTTCCAATCCACTGGCAAAATCATGTCAGCTGCACCCCAAAGACAGCACAGGTCTTTCATTTTCCATTCCATATAAAGTCAACACCTAACCCAAAGCCATCGCCTCTCCTGGAAGACCACGGTGCCCCCTAACCACCCTCCCCGCGTCCCTCCCAGTTCCAGGGGACCCAAGCTCCATGCTGCCTTTGGGGTGATCTTTCTCAAGTGTACACCGGGTCACACTTCTCGTATGCCTGCGCCTCTAGTGGCTTCCCATTGCTCTAAGAATGAAAATCCAAGCTCTTCATCAGGGTTCATGGCTTCCTGGGGCAGGTCCCATGCGTGACCTGGACCTGCCCCAACCTACGAGTCTCATCTTATGCTGCCCCTGCTCAGCCACCCCAGCCTCAGCTCACTCTTAGGACAGGCCACCTCTTTCTCACTCAGGGTTCAAGCGATTCTCCTGCCTCAGCCTCCCAAGTAGCTGCGATTACAGGTGTCCGCCACTCCACATGGCTGATTTTTGTATTTTTAGTAGAGATGGGGTTTCACCATATTGGCCAGGCTGGTCTCGAACTCCTGACTTCCACAAAAAAAACTTTTTTTAATTAGCTGGGTGCACTCCAGCCTGGGTGACAGAGTGAGACCCTATCTCAAAACAAATTAAGACAAGGCCAGGTGCAGTGGCTCACACCTGTAATCCCAGCACTTTGGGAGGCCAAGGTGGGAAGATCACCTGAGGTCGGGAGTTTGAGACCAGCCTGACCAACATGGAGAAACCCCATCTCTACTAAAAATACAAAATTAGCCAGGTGTGGTGGTGGCACATGCCTGTAATCCCAGCTGCTTAGGAGGCTGAGGCAGGAGAATCGCTTGCACCTGGGAGGTGGAGATTGCGGTGAGCCAAGATCATGCCATTGTACTCTGGCCTGGGCACCGAGAGCAAAAATCCAAGGACATTTAATCTGACAGAGGATGGTGTACTGGTTATCTATGGCTATCAAGAAAATTATCATCCAATTTAGCTGCTTCCAACACGAATTTGATGTCTCACAGTTTTTGTGGCTCAGGGGCTCAGGCACAGCTCACCTGGGTCTCTGCTCCAAGTTGCTCACCAGCTGCAGTCGGGGTGTCCGCTGGGCTGTGGTCGCTGCCAGCTCAGCAAAGGAAGGATCTGGGCTCCAGGCGCACGTGGCTGTTGGCAGGATTCAGTTCCTCGTGGGCTGTGGGCCTGGGGCATTCCTTGCTGGCTGTTGACATAGCGCTGCCTTCAGTCCCTTGCCACATGGGCCTTTTTTTTTTTTTTTAAGATGGAGTCTTGCTCAGTCGCCCAGGCTGGAGTACAGCAGTGTGATCTTGGCTCACTGCAACCTCCACCTCCCAGGTTCAAGCGACTCTCCTGCTTCAGCCTCCCGAGTAGCTGTGATTACAGGAGCCTGCCACTGTACCTGGCTAATTTTTTGTATTTTTAATACAGAAAGGTTTTCACCATGTTGGCCAGGCTGGTCTCAATCTCCTGACCTCATGATCCACCTGCCTCGGCCTCCCAAAGTGCTGGGATTGCAGGCGTGAGCCACTGTGCCCAGCTGCCATGTGGGCCTAACACAGCAAGCAGCTTGCTCCATCAGAGCACAGAGGCCAGCAGGCGAGGGACACAGGCCAGCAGTCGAGGGGGAGAGTCAGTGAGACAGGTCCCGATTCTTTGCAACTGAATCAAAGAAGTGACATCCCATCACCTTGGCCATGTTCCATTGGGTAGAAGCAAGTCACTAGAGCAGCCCACTCTCAAGGCGGGAGCACCAGGTGGGGAGCACTGCAGGCCACCTAAGAAGTTCACTTACGAGAGAGAGATCCAAGATGGCCAATTAGCAGCAGCTCAGGATTGTAGCTCCCACTGAAAGTGCAGAGAGTGAGTGGACACCACACTTTCAGATGAATTTTCCTTGCCCACGGACCAAGAGATTCCTGGCGGAGGAGCCCCACGGGTCGCCAGCGCGACTCTTTTGGCCGGCACGGCCGTTTTGCAGGCGCCCCAGCATGGCAATTCTCAGTCCGGAGTATACGGGACTGAGTGCCCTTTTGGTTGGCGTTTGGAGCTCCGGGAAAGCAGAGTCTCCCATTCAGCTGATTGAAAAGCGGACTGAAGCGGGGAACCAGATCGGGAGATTCCCAGGCAGAAAAGCGCCACGAGTCTTAACACCGCTGTTTCAGCCGGCGTAGTGGGTCGCCGCAGGGTAAGGCTGGTCCCCCCAACCACAAAAAAAAAACACAGCAATTGGAACTGCTGAGGATTGGGAGTTTCACAGCAAGTACAGCTGAACTTGGGAAGGTCCAGCTCTGTGGGGGAGGGGTGTCCGCCAAAGGAAAACTAAGAAACAGAAAAAATTTTACCAGCAAGCTGGACGTCCACTCAGAGACCTAATCTGAAAGTCGGCAATTACAGAGACGACAGGTGGATAAATCCACAAAGATGGGAAGAAACCAGCGCAAAAAGGCTGAAAACACCTGAAATCAGAATGCCTTTCCTCATACAGAGGAATGCAGTTCCTCATTACCAACTGAACAAGGCCTAATTGAGAATGAATGTGAGGAATCAACAGACTCAGGCTTCAGAAGGTGGATAATGAGAAACTTCTGTGGGCTAAAAGAACATGTTCTAGCCCAATGCAAAGAAACTAAGAACCTTGAAAAAACGTTTGATGAAATGTTAATGAGAATGGACAATTTAGAGAAGAATATAAGTGAATTAATGGAGCTGAAAAACACAATACGAGAACTCCACGAAGTATGCACAAGTTTTAACAGTCGAATTGATTAAGCAGAAGAAAAGATTTCAGAAGTCGAAGACCAACTTAACAAAATAAAACGAGAAGACAAGATTAGAGAAAAAAGGGTAAAAAGGAATGAGCAAAGTCTCCAAGAAATATGGGACTATGGGAAAAGACCTAATCTACGTTTGATAGGTGTACCTGAATGTGACGAAGAGAATGAATCCAAGCTGGAAAATATTCTTCAGGATATTATCCAGGAAAACTTTCCCAACCTAGCAAGGCAGGACAATACTCAACTCCAGGTAATACAGAGACCACCACAAAGATATTCCTCAAAAAGAGCAACTCCGAGGCACATAATCATT
>PVKV010043091.1:0-10321 GCA_004027835.1 Alouatta palliata | reverse complement strand
ATATATATATATATATACACACACACACACACACACACACACACACATATACATATATATATATATACACACATATACATATATATATATATATATACTTTTTATTGCATTTTAAGTTTGGGGGTACATGTGAAGAACATGCAAGATTGTTACATAGGTACACACATGGCAGTGTGATTTGCTGCCTTCCTCCCCATCACCTATATCTGTTATTTCTCCCCATGCTATCCCTCCGCAACTCCCCACCGCCTGCTGTCCCTCCCCGTTTTCCCCCCGACAGACCCTAGTGTGAGATGCTCCCCTCCCTGTGTCCATGTGTTCTCATTGTTCAACACCTGTCTATGAGTGAGAATATGCGGTATTTGGTTTTCTGTTCCTGTGTCAGTTTGCTGAGAATGATGGTTTCCAGGTTCATCCATGTCCCTACAAAGGATGCGAACTCATCGTTTTTGATGGCTGCATAATATTCCATGGTGTAAACTCCACAGCTTCTGCACAGCAAAAGAAACAGTCATTAGAGTGAATCGGCAACCAACAGAATCAGAATAATTTTTTAAGTCTTTGTAGAGATGAGGCCTTGCTTTGCTGTGTAGGCTGAACTTAAACTCCTGGCCTCAAGTGGTTCTCTGACCTCATTCTCCCAAAGCACTGGGATTACAGATGTGAGCCACTGCACTGAGCTTTGCTCTACTTCATATACCATCATCTTCCATTTTCTTCTCTCACTCAAACCTGGAAGCTGTTTTGCCACCCAAGCATAACATGTCGAACCATCTGATGCATGTTTTCCTATGTGGGCAGGTAATCATGGAGCAGTTTCCCACCTGTTCTTAGCAGGATGAAATAAACAACTGAAAATTATTTATGAAAGATTCTGTAGTCTTTAGAAATGTAGGTCTGAAATTGAAGTCTTATATTTAAACTCTTTGTCACTCCGCTCCAGTATTTCATTTTGCGGTAGCTTTGTACAGCTGATTCAAACACCAGGCTCTCATTAACATGAAAGAGAGCCTGGACCAAGATTAGCACAGGGCATGACAAGATAAAAAATAGATTCATTATTTGACCAGCTGATGAGTCTGCCAGTATAGCTTGTGAATTTAAATCACAAAATGGTAAGAATTGGAAGGGTTTGAGGTACTTATCAACTTTCTGCTTTTGTCTCTGGCCAAGACCATAACTAAATTATTTCCTATGGATTATTGCCTGTGATATAGTTGCAGACCTCCTTTGAAGGAGATAAAGCCTGGATCAAGAATTTACAGTCGTAGCTGATAACATTTGTAGGTGGAATGCATTTCTGCTTCAGAGATGATGAGCTCCGTGGTCCGGACTCAGAATTCATGCCTCTACCACCCAAGCAATAGTTCCTGGTAGATTTGAGGCTCCACAGTAATTGAGCTCAGACCTTGCTGTTCACAGAATCTCAAAGCATTTTTTGATCATTCACTGTATGCCCAGACCTATGTTCAGATATATGTTTACCCTTACTTTAACTTTACTCATCATACCTCTGTTTTAAGTTCTAGTAGAAGGTTCTCTTTTAAACTTTCCATAATTTCTTCATTCAAAAAACAGTAGAAAGCTTAATGTTGAAGGCAATACAAAATTGAAGGCGATGCAACATTAAACTAATATCAATATGATTCATTTGGGTTTCAGGACAATTTAATATTTGATTATGAATTAGGTGAAAAAGTTCTCAGTTAAGAAAAAAACTTCTAGACCCACAACTATGGAACTGTTGCTTCTATTTCTGACTCACCCAGGAGCACATTTTATGACAGGCAGCCAAATTTGTGGACCTAATTTAAACTTTTATTTAATTGCTGTGTTCCTGTTCTGAGTATGTCAGAGGTCTTATCAAACAAGAAATTAGTTGTGAAAATAAAGTAAACTAGAAAAAGCCAAAGAACTTTGAAGATAGAAAGTAGAATACAGCGAGATGGATTTGCTGTGAACCTAACCAGGGGTGAACACCAAGGCATCTTGCTTGCATGGTTCTGATGAGGTCTTGATTTGTCCACACAGGTATGTTCTTTTGCATAATTTGCAAACATAAGATATTTTTGTGTGTTCCTTTAAGAAGGTCCTGGAGTAGATAACATATTAGGTAAATGTGAAATTAACTATATTTAACTACTGCATTGAACTCTTGTATTTATTCAGCTGGAATATTACAACTATTCTAACTTAATATTAGAAAGAGAACTATTATATGCATTTCTAATCTAAACTCTGGCATTAGCACCAATATTTTTGGAATAAAAATCGTAACTAACTCTCAAATTAATTGTACACCAATATTGCACATAAAATTGCACATAGCAAAATAATGGAGCTTTACTGAAGCAAATTCTTGGAATAAATTTTCATATTTCAACTCAGAACAACTCTATTTGGTGGAAATAGTGACATTTTACAGTTGAGAAAACTTAAATGTGATATTAAAGGGTATACAGTTTGTTCAGTGATGGGATCATTTTCTGTTAATCTTAAAAAGATTCCTGTTTTTGTTCTTAAAGTCTTCACCAAAGATCAAGAAGTTTTGTAATTACCTTGCTTATTCTACTGATTAAAAATTCATCAGAACTGTATGATTACAGTAACTCTGGCCCAATGTAAAGGCTGTGCTATTCATCCACTCTGTGTCGACGGCAAATACTTAAGTATACTATACGAAAAGTTGGCTTGCTTAAACAAAAAATAAAGGTCTGTAAGAATAAATTGCTGTAAGTCAAGTTAAGTTCAAAATGACACATGTCTAAAATATTCTATTTACTTTCCACATGATTTTGACTTTGAAGAGCTGATATGCCTCATATGTACTTCACATCTGAGTTTGTTAGAAAATCATGTTACCATCTGAGTGTTAATTCTCCTTAGTATATACATATAAGAAAAAGAAAATCATAGATCCCCTTACAGTGTCATCTGTAAAAACATTTAGATTTGAAACAGAAAGGTAAGGTAGAAAAGCATTCTGAAATGATCTGTTGATTGAAGAATAGGGGTAAAAATAAGTTAGCCAGAAGTTTGCAACAATGTCAGTTGCTGTAGTAATTAGGAAAAATTTTGATCCCAATGGCAGAGAAAAATGTCAAGGAGAAAATAAGCATTTAATTGCCATGATTATTATGTTTTATCAGGCACTGGAGTTTTCTGTAAGGATTGTAAGTCACCCCTTTAGAGAGAACAGTGCTCCAAACAGAGGTAGATACAGACTCCAACGAAGGTGAGAACAGAGGAGCCCAGTTAAATGCCTCCATCTCCCGCATGTGGTCACAACCCCAGTAGCCTTCTAGGATAGTGAAATGGATGAGGGATCCAGTGTGTGGACAAAATTCAGTTTATAATTGCAGATTTAATAAACAGGCCATTCAACCATTCTGGGAAGAACGCATGCCAGATCCTGGGGGTCTGCTCAGTTGGGACATTGTACCCCACAGAATTTCTGTATTATTATTTATTATGGACGTTAGGTAATCCCAATCCCATATGTTTTTAATAGAGTTTATTATTGGAAATAAATGTCAACCCCATCTTCATTCCATCTCTAGTTACTGAGAGCCTGCCTCTCAGCCAGAGAGCATCTTCCTCTGGGCCCAGCTCCACCCATTGTGAATCCGGTTACCTAGTTCCTTGGAGTCACTGGATCCTAGAAAGAATCAACAGCCTCAGCTGTACTTTGTCTTTGAAGGAATCCGTTACAGATGCCAGAGTAGTGATGTGAAGTGTGCCCATGTGCTCATTTGTGCTACACAACAAATGCACACTGTGTGTGTGTGTGTGTGTGTGTGTGTGTGTGTGTATGTGTGTGTGTGTATGTATGTATCCCCGTCTAAAATAAATTCATGCTTTGCCAGGCCACTAGAAGCCTGGTGAATGAATGTCAGTATGACGTTCGTTCAACACATTATTGGCCATGCACATGTAGCTGTATCTGTGTTTCCATGTCTGAATGCACAAACATACACAGCAAAGATGCTGACATTAACTGACTGGGGGCCTTGGGATCATTCCATCAGGCCTGGCTGTGGGTCACGCTTAGTCAGGCACAGCTTTGTGTTAATGGCCCAGTTGTTCCCCGCTTCCTAACTAAAAATGTACTTTTCTACAGAGGCTATGTGGCATTCAAAGTAAAGCCTCTGACATAAAATGCTGTCTCTTTTTGGAATTTACACAAGACCTTTAAAGGGTCTTGAACCTACAGGTGCATTCATACAACCTGCACCCTCTGAGTTAACCAGTGCCAACTGCAAAGCGGAAGTGTGATTATTCAGGGTAGAGTTTAGAGTGAGAAGTTTATATAGAACAGGGAGAATATTTACACCATTTCTCATCAATTAGTGTTTGGCTTTGTGGAGCTCAGTCATTTTATTGAAGACAGGGAGGCAGTTTGGAAATCTAGAAGGAAGTGTTGCAAATCCTAACTTGATTGCGAGAAGGGTTTGAATGGGTCAATTAGATGTTGAGTAGGTCCCCTCCCAGGAAGACCAAACTCATTTTTGTCCCCTCAACCCTGTTTCTTGACTCAATTTCTTTTCCAGGATTTGACACTTTTTTTTCCCTCAAATGGGTTCTGTTAATACCACAGTCTCTTCTCTCCGTGAGAGCCTCCTTGTTCTTATCCTCCAATATGGGGCTTCTTCATGCTATTCGATCCTGTTACGGGAGGCCTTGGAGGTCTTCCACTTCCTCATCCCCATATTCTCCCTGCCTTAGATACCCCAGTCAGCTCTCGGGAGGAGCAATGTTGCATCTTCCACGGGACACGCAGGTATCGTGGTGTGTTTATCTTTAGACACTGACCTCTCTCTCAATGCCATGAGCCCCATTAACGTACATGATTTGTTATTTTTGAGAAACACTATGTTCTATCACAATGTACACAATATGCTTCTTGCTCTACACAACTTTTCATTTTATTAAATATTTGAATAAATACATGAACCAACGATAACCATAGAGTAGTTTTAAGGCAAAGTTAGCTAAGGCTGACAGTGATCGGTTTTAAGCTAATTTAGATGTTGGAGCTCATGCTTTTATATGGCAGGTGATTATTTCAGTTGTTCAAGAATTTTGTTTTCTGGAGTCCAAATAAACTCCTTGACTTCAAGAAGTGATTCTATGAAGGAGTTTCTGCTGTTTTTGAGACAGAGATGGTGCCGTGTTTATATACTTAGAAGATCTGTATATCCAGATTGCTGTAGATTGAATGTTTGTGCCTCTCCCCACAGAATTCATAGGTTGAAATCCTAACTCTCCAGGTTATGGTAGCAGGATGTAGGGCATTTGGGAGGTGGTTAGGTCCTGAGAGTGAAGTGCTCACAAATGGGATTAGTGTCCGTAGAAAAGAGAGCCCAGGCTAGGCACGGCAGCTCACACCTGTAATCCCAGCACCCTGGGAGGCTGAGGAGGGTGGGTGGCTTGAGCCCAGAAGTCTGAAACCGGCCTGGGAAACATTGCAAGACTCCGTCTCCGCAAAAAATGTAAAAATTATCCAGGTATGGTGGTGTGCATCTGTGCTGCTAGCTACTGAGGAGGCTGAAACAGGAAGACCACTTAGGCCAGGGACATTAAAGGAAAGCCCAGAGGAAACTTGTTTTTACTGTCATGTGAGGATGTAGCAAAAATATGGCATCTGTGGGATAGAAAGTAGGTCCTCACCAACATCTGATCTATCACCTTGATCTTGAAGTTCCCAGCCTCCAGAACAATGATAAATATCTGTTCTTTAAAAACCTCCTACTATAGGGCATTTTGTCGTAGCAGCCCAAGCAGACTAAAACGCCCACATTTACTACACAGTAGAGTCATGCACATTGTTGAAATATCTATGCAAATAAAAAATATTTTTCATGGTAGGGATAGGTTTTGAGGATCTACAACTTCTCTAACCATAGAAGGTATAAAGTTATGTGTTAGTCAGTGTTCTCCCGAGAAAGTATAGATAGAGAAATAAGAATAGAGATGCCTCTCTGTCTGCCATCTATCAATCTTTCAATTTACCTGGAAGGCTTTATTTTAAGGAATTAGCTCATGCAATTATGGGGGCTGGTAAATCAAAACTCGATAGGGCGGGCCAAACACTCAGGCAAGAGTTTTATGTTGCAGTCTTGAGAAAGAAGCTCTTCTTTGGAAAACCTCAGTCTTTGCTCTCCAGGTTCCCCTCAGGTTGAATGAAGCCTGCCATCTAAGGGGAGGGTCACCTGCATTATTAATTGTAAATGTAAATCACATCCAGAAACACCTTCCCAACAATACCTGGAGTAGTGTTTGACCAAATACGTGTAAGGCGTACTTCCAAGCGCCTTCTCATCTGCATTTTTATTGGATGATACAAATAGAATTTTAAGGGCCAGCTATGGTGGCTCGCACCTGTGATCCCAGCACTTTGGGAGGCCAAGGCCAGCAGGTATCTTCAGCTCAGGATTTTGAGACCAAGCTGGGTAACACAGTAGAACCCTGTGTGTACTATTTCCGTTCCTCAGGAATTTTGTATTCTGAAATAATCATTTAAAACAATTTTAAAAAATAAAGTAATTTTTATTATAAAATAATAATAAAAATAATTTTAAAAGTCAGATGTTGTGGTCGGGGCCTGTGGTCCCAGCTACTCAGGAGGCTGAGGTGGGAGGATGATGGCTTGAGTCCAGGAGGTTCGGGCTGCAGTGAGCTGTGACGGTGTCACTGCCCTACAGTTGGGATGGCAGAGTCAGCATTTTTCTCATAAAAGGGGAAAAATTGAATTAGAATCCCCGTTTTAAAGATGAAGCAGCATAAAGCTAGTGAGAAGTAGAGATGAGATTTGTACCCAGGCAATGTGTTTCCAGAGGCAGCCCCAGGCCAAGGCTACCTACCCATGGCAGGCAGTGGACTAGATTTTGGAATCTCTCATTTTAAGCAGACCTTTCTACAGTTATTTATCATTAAATTGCATCATAGGAAAGCCCTTCTAAATTGATTTGTTCTCACTGTATTTGGACTTAGATCACTATCCTTAAATCTATCTGCATCCGTAACAATAGCAACAGTCGAAATGACTAATGCATGTTAGATGGTATGATGGACACATTCGGATTATTTCACTGTTTAGGGACTCTATGAAATGACAGTAGTCCTTGACACATAATCATACTATTCTAATTTTCGAGATGGGAAACCCAGGCTGAGAGAAGATGAGTTTTTCTTTCTTTCTTTCTTTCTTTTTTTTTTTTTTTTTTTTTTTTTTTTTTTTTTTTTTTTTTTTTTTTTTTTTTTTTTTTTTTTTTTTTTTATTGTGTGTTTGTTTTCATTTTTTAATGGTGCAGTGAAGAGCATGCAATGTCTTGTTTCATGATTGGGAATTTATAAATGTATAACTGGGCCTTTTTTCTAATTTATTTTACTTTTGGTACATACTACTAGCACAGGCTCCAGGGACGGCTGCCTGGGGTTGAATTTCTGTCTCCTCTCCTACCTGTTGCTTACAATTGAAAAACTTGTTGAACAACGAGTTTTTCAGTTGTAAGCAACAGGTAAGTGAAGAGACAGAAATTCAACCCCAGGCAGCCGCCCTTGGAGCCTGTGCTAGTATCTCTGTGCTCTCCCGTTTGTGTATCATCTCTCCTGGATCCAAGAGTTCAGCAGCATCTGAGAAGCGTCTTTCAGATGAGAACTTGGCTTCGGGACTGGCTTTAATAGAATTGCGTCCAGGGTCACTGGGCAGGCCGTGACTTCTGTTGTATTCCGAATTGTGAGTGAGATGACATCTTACCTTGCAAAGGATTTTTTGAGGCATTCTTATTTTCAATCATGTGTTATTGGATTTCACCTGCTGTTTTCGAATTTTCGAAACATAATTCTATCCTGAAAAATTAGTATTTTTATGAAATGCTCTTGACATTTAAAATGGTTGCTGTGCGTGGGATGGGAAAGGCATTGTTGTTGCTAGGCTCTTTCGTATGACGTTTACCTCGAAACTGGAGGCAAACATCTTAGCGCTTTATTTATTTTTTTTAGATTCTTCTAAGGAAAAAACGTGAAAATGAAGTATCTTTTTCAAGTCATTCTGTTATTTTTCTCAAAAACATTCCTTTACATAGATGGTTGGAAAAAATTATTTGATCAGCTAAATAAAGTTTCCCCGAAAGGTTCCCCTTTCTCCACACACAACTCTTTTGAACTCGAACATTCACCACATGCAATCATGTGTGTGTCCAAGAATAATAATTCACACTAAAAATGTACTTAATACTAAATATTCCTCCAGGGTTACCAAGAAGTAAAAAGATAGTAATGAAAGCTGCATGTCTGTATGTATCTGAATGTCTCTGCATGTGACTCATTCTCTCTCTCTCCCTCTCTCTGTCTCTCTCTCTGTGTGTGTGTGTGTGTGTGTGTGTGTGTGTGTGTGTGTGTGTTTGTGTGTGTGTATATTATGGAAGAACTGTATTGTTGGGGAAAAAGGCAAAAACCTAAAGAACAGCACATCTCTGTCTGGTGCTCAGTTGCGGTGACAGTACACACTGTTTTTAGCTACCCAGCACTTCCTCAGTGGTGCCTGGAAAGAATTTATAATATCCACCTGCCACATGGTAGGAATCGTTAATTTGAGTGCAGTGCTGTCATCCCTTTTTCAGTGTCCTGGTGATCCTCATATGAGGAAGGACTGAAAGAGCATCTCCAGGAGAGGCTTGGAGCACAACCCTTTGGCTTCTTGGTATTAAGATGTGGTGGTGCTAGCTTTGTGAGGGATCCGCACCTGTTCGCTCACAGGCCTCATTATTTCTGTCCACAGTTGCATTTACACCATGGCCTAAGCAACCTGACGTTTTCATGGCAACTCTCGGGGTAGAATTATGCACTTTTTTTTGGTAAAATTAAAAATAGATGATTCAGTGGAGCTGAACTGATAACATAAAAACAGAAAACCACAAGCATCAATTGTTGTTTGTGAGTTTGAGTAAATTACTTAACATTTTCATTTCAGATTTGCTTTGCATAAAAATGAGGGGAAATGAATTCCAATGACATGGCCGTGGAGACTTTAAAAAAAACATCATTATGTGGGCTTTTAAATAGTTAAATTCTCAAGTTATGTGTTATGTATTTTTTTGAACAAATAGATTGTGCTATGAGAAATGAGTAATAATTATTTGCTTGGAGGAAAATTACTGTGAGTCAAATATAAAAGCCTCTCCTAGGAAGACCTGGCACAGGGACTGAAGCTGGTTAATATTTAGAAAGGTCATTGTGAAGCCGTTAGGAAAACAAGGAGCATTGAAATGACCTAACTGGGGCCTCTGGGATGGCCACCTTTTAGCTTTATTGATTATAACTGAGCCTTTCATGGCAGAAGAAAGCCACAGATGCCACCACAAATTCTGCCCCATTCCCTGCAGCCACTCAGCTGTGAATTTAATTCATACCCCCAGTTTTCCACAACTGAGAATGGGATATAACAACGCTCAAACACGTTTGAAACACAAAACCCAAAACCCACAAGAAGTCTGGCAAGACTCTCCTTACCAGAAACCTTGGTGTATTTTTAAGTCACTAAAAGACAACTAACAATGTAAAGCCATAGACACCTAGCAACTAATACAGGTGAAAGCCAGCTTTGAGGGGCAAGGTAGAATTAGTCTGAAAACTGTGTTTGCACCCACCATGCAGCATGATGCTTGTGACCTCAGCACCCTGTGCCAGCGAGTTCCCTGGCTTCTCTCTGAAGGGAGTCCCCACAGGGACTTGTCTGAGCTGCAGTAATTTTGTCAGCTCTTTGAGGAAGGCTTCCTGGTTTATTCTTATCAGGCAACTAATTTGGGGAGGATAGTTTGGTATAGTTTGGGAAAATATATTTTTTATTTTGCTGTTGTATACATATAATTGCGTGCTGGAGAATAAGACAGATGAATTATGAAAGAAATAGTTATTGAGCCTGAAGCATGTATAAGATGGATAACACACTAAGAACTTATGGCAAAGCAACAACAAGCAGGTGGCTGTATATGTTTGGGGGTCTTAGAAATGCAAATCGAAACTACATTGAGATAACACCTCACGCCAGTTAGAATGGCGATCATTAAAAAATCTGGAGACAACAGATGCTGGAGAGGATGTGGAGAAATAGGAACACTTTTACACTGTTGGTGGGAGTGTAAATTAGTTCAACCATTGTAGAAAACAGTGTGGCGATTCCTCAAGGACCTAGAAATAGAAATTCCATTTGACCCAGCAATCCCATTACTGGGTATATATCCAAAGGATTATAAATCATTCTACTATAAGGACACATGCACACGAATGTTCATTGCAGCACAGTTTACAATAGCAAAGA
>PVKV010043090.1:0-10295 GCA_004027835.1 Alouatta palliata | reverse complement strand
TATATGATAATTATATATATATTATATACATACATATAGATACATATAATTATATATCTATATATAACACTAGTGACATAGATATATAGATATATATTACAGATATATATAGATATAGAGATATATTATAGATATAATCTATATTATGCAATCTATTATATATAATATAGGTATAATCTATATATAGTTATATAGACTATATATATATCATATAGATAAAGGTAGAATACATTCATAAATTTAGACTAAAAGTTACATTTAACTAATTAAAAAACTCACCCACATATGTACCAGGATACCAACACAAGAATGCTCAAAATAGTCCCCGACTGTAAGGATCCCAAACGTCCATAAACAGTAGAACGAAGAAATCTATACTGACATCACTTTTTTCTTTGGCTGATGTAGTTTATTATTTCAATAGTGGTTCCCTGATGTTCCTGAAAGGTAAAGAACTAAGAAGGCTGCAGCTAGGATTTTTAGCTTGGTTGAAGTAGGACACATTAGCCTGACACTAATTTCATCTTAGTGAAGACTTTACATTATTTCCTTAATCTTCTTTTCCTAGAATTACATATAGACGTATAATTATATATCTATTTTTTACACTGCATTTTTGTCCTTTTTCTACAAACAACAAAAGACAGAGTAACAGACTGATACAGAAAATAGGGCACATTTTAATTGGAAGGCACAAACATATGAGAAATGGATTCTTCCTCTGTGAATTCTAGAGAACACTTTGAGTCAGTACTACTAAACTCCCTCAGTTTGCCTTATTAGGAGTGGAGTTGCCACATTATTATATAATCATTGTCTCATGCTCCTGTCCACAAATATCACAATTGCACAGACTCATGATGCTTGCAATTGCTTAATTTGGCGGAAAAACAGTGCCATTCATCATCTTTTATTTTTACATTGTTCTACTGATTCCAGTCACTGAGAAAAGTAAACAAGAAATATAGTCACCATCAGCCTAAGAAGCCTCAAATATAATGCCATAAACAGATAAATGGATTTTGGCAGAATGTAACCAGTTGGTAAAAAGAACAAAATAGACACTACCTTAACATTAATTTACAAACATTCCTTTTTCCTTTCTTTATGTATTGTCTTTGCATGCTGTGTGTATGTTTGTCTGTGTATATGTGCACCAACTCTTAGCAAAAATTTCTGCTTCGGGGATATTGCTGAAGTATGTTTAATTGTTTAACAGAAATTGCCATAAGTATTTATTGTTATGTATTTCTCACCAGGATGATTACATTATTGGATGGCTACTATTTATAATCAATCTAATGTCCATACCTTCTACCAAAAAGCCAATCGTGATAAAATACTGAGGACAACTTTCCAAAGTTTTGGTTAGGGTACAGAATTAGGTAATCCCTAGCAATCAACAAGAAGAAAAGGTGATCTCGTTTTTGAATTATATAGGAGAGAACACATAAATAAATGGTTATCATGTGAAGAATATTTGATCCTAAAGTCAATACATTGGGTCTTCCTTCCAAAACCATTTTCTACTGAAAACAAACAGTGATATAAATGTACACAAGCTTGGCAGTCATTTGCCTATTTCAAATCAAGAATCTTTAAATATTTTTACTCTTTGACCAAAGAATTCCAGTAAGTGAATGTTTCTGTACAAATAACTTTATGTGAGGAAAAATATATAGTCCCAAAGGTATTCATTGGAGTGCAATTTATAATGGAAAGAAATTTAGAATAACCAAGAAGCCCTAAAGAATAGCAATTTTGTACTTTTTGTTACAAACTAGAATTTCATATTAAAATTGCAATTATTTTATAATAATAGTTTAAAGGGAATACATATTAGCTCATAAATTCAAATACAAAGTTAAATTTAACTAGTTAAAAAACTCAACCACATATGTACCAAGATATCAACACAAGAATGCTCAAAATAGTTTCCAACTGAAAAGATCCTAAATGTCCATAAACAGTAGAATGAATAAATAAATTGTGGAATATAGAGACAAGGGAATCCTATAAAAAAATAAATTAACTGTGCAAATGAACAAATCAGATGAAGTCTATTAATATTATATTGGGCAAAAGATGTCACAAAATATATGTAGTAAGATTCAAGGATATAAAGTTAAACAACAAATAATGTAACTTACAGAAGCATGCATAAGCAGTAAAAGTCCAGATTAATAAATAAAAGGAAGGATATGATTATTACAAGGTCAAGATAGTGATTACCTCCAAGGAAGAACAAAGGGGATATAATCAAGAAAGTATAGACAGATCACATACAGGCTTCTAGAATGCACACAATGTCCTACTTCTTGACCTGGATGGTGGTTGTAGAGATAATTCTCTTTAAGTTAATCATTACTTCAACTGGGACTTGAAGAATAGAAAGAATTAGCACAAGTAATGATGGGATGGAAGGAATTTCCAAAGTTTGAAACAGTATGACTAAAGGAAAATGTTATTCCATTCTCATGCTGTTATAAAGAACCACCTGAAACTGGGTAATTTATAAAGAAAAGAGGATTGACTCAGTTTTGTAGGGCTGTGGAGGCCTCAGGAAACTTACAATCATGGCAGAAAGGGAAGCAAACACATCCATCTTCACATGGTAGCAGGAAGGAGAAGAATTGTAAGTCCAGAGAAGGGGAAATCCCCTTATAAAAGCATCTCATGAGAATTTACTCATCCCGAGAATAGCATGGAGGAAACCACCCCCATGATTGCATTACCTCCTACTGGCTCCCTCTCACCACATGTGGGGATTATGGGGAACTATTACTCAAGATGAGATTTGGGTGAGGACTCAGCAAAACCATGTCAGGAAATATGTAGGGAAACACAATAGACAAGTTTGGCTATGTCAATGGGTATACAAAGAAGAAATTAAACTGAAACAGGAGTGCATAAAAAGTCCCTGCACATGAAGCAAATCAGTCATAACAGCAGGAGTTATGTAATGGTATTACAAACAATTCATTGACCTGAACTATTCCTTTTCTTCTGATTTTTCTATATTCCCCTGATACCTCATTATCATACGCTGAACAATTGAGACATGGAACAGGCAAGGTTGAAACGGCCTTGGCAATCCTTTCCTTCTGAGCCTGACAGGAGTTTAACATACCTACTTTCCAACACCATGAAGTTTTAAATCCACAAATTCCTATTTGTCCTGGTCTCTAAGACTGAAATACTATTTTGGTTCCTACATGCTGTTATTTTTTAATTCCTATTCTAGAGGAAACGCTAATGTGGTTGAGTCTTTCAAGTCACAACTACATAAATTCGGATTCCCTCCCTCCATGTTTCATCTGCCTAATGGGAACATCATTTCCACACCTGGAATTCAGTGTGGAATAAGTTTGCCTTTGGATAGTATATGTGCTTGTCTCCATGATAGCCTCTGCTATCTAGGCCTGCTCTCTGGTTAATGTGTGCCTAGTGCCTCCTCCTCCATAAACCTGGCTGTAAGAAATGTAGACAAGTTCCATGATTCACTGGGTCTCCATTTTCACCTTTCGGAATAACAATGATATGCATTCAACAAATAACAACGGGAATTAAAATCAACTGCTACATATGTAAAGAAATTGAAACCATCGCATCAGCTTGCTATTTTATGTTAAAACCATTTACATCATTATTTCTAGAAGTAATGGGAAAATAATAAATATAAATTGCAATTATCAGGAATAATATTTTAAAACCCAGAAGTCTACTTTTCACAAGAAATGAAATCACACTTGCCTATTTCATACAAATTGTCTTTGAAATGTACTCTTTCAGTATAACTCCTTGATAAGAAATAAGAAAAATTCAAGAGATTTCTAATGACCTTATACTGTTTTTCTGTTCACAAGTGGAGATAACTCATAGACAACATTTTGTTTTCCCTTAAGAATGAAGAGCACTTTGCTTTTGTATATTTTTTTTAAATAATACTTTCCCAGTAAAACAATAATAAAAGAGGGTGGTGCAAAGCAATTAAAATAGCTTTGGCTATAAATTCTTCCTTTAGAGACTATGATTTTTAATGATACATCTGTTTTCACAAATAGTGATTATAATAACATTGTATTACTGAATTTTTTTCTATGTAAATATTTGTTCCAACATAATTTATCCTGAGTTACTCCCATTGAAGCAGTTCTCATAGTGTGCCTGAGAAACCAGTTTTCTTTAAATGTCTTCTGTTCTCTGGTTTCTGGACTGTTGCATGAGCCAGTGTGTGAATCAAGGGATTTGTCAACTCTCAATTATTGTCCATCATGTACTGCATATTATTAAAGTACAATGTTTTCCCTCAGGCCATTTTCTGTGTAAAATTGTAAATCAAGTCCAGTTTTTGAATGGGCATATAAAAGCAAGTCTACCTTTATTTACTTATGTGTTACTATTAGTCAAGGCTCTTTGACAGCAAATAATTGGCAGTTACTCAAGCTAGATCAAGCAGGAAAAAAAAGAAAGAAATTTTGGAGTCCTCTGAGAAAGACAGAAAAACCATCAGGATCCTTAGTGTTATTCTCTCAACTTTCTTACTGTCTCTAAACCTCTCTGTGAAGATTGGCTTTCTCTGCTTTTAAGTCCACATAAGAAAATATGGTTGTCCCATGCTTCTGAGTTCTTAAGTTCCAAACATACATAAAATTTGGTTTACTGTTTCTCAGTCTCTATTCTCATTTTTTCTTTTTTCTTTTTTAAAGAAAGGAGTTGCTTCAATCCCATCCTAGTGTTCAGAGGTCAGACCAAACATGGCAGCTGAAAGGGGTGAGAGATGGTTCTATGATAGGTCTGGAGCCCTTAAGCGTGTCCACTGCAATCTATCTCATCCAAAACTAGCTTTCTTGTTTCTTGAAATGCATGTCTGCACTCTTATCACTACATCCCTCTTCAATTTGATTTGAGGCCTAAAGCCTGAGAAGAGGGCCTATGAGTCTACAAAGATATATTTTGTAATAATTAGTACCTTTAAAAGGAAACACAAAAGACTTCCTGATCTACTTTGATGCAATTTCCTCAGGTAACTTTTACATGTACAATGGGTAGCTGCTTCACAATTCAAGACCGCTGCTCCAATTTTCATGCAGTCTTACTAAGCAGGTAGACGATTTGAAGCGAATGCAGGAATATGTGTTACGAGGAGGCAGCTCTGTGGGTATTAGGATAAAACAATGTGCAATTCATTCCTCTTATTAATGAGCCATTTCTCCTTCAGGCAAATTATTTCACTAACATAAGATAATGTAGGGCTTCAGTCAGGCCTTTTTGACAAACTGGACATGTTGTTGGACAGGTGCCACTGTGCTGGAAATAACACAAAACTTTTTCAGCAGAACTTTCTCACAAAGCAACTTAGGGAGAGAACACACAATCCCATCACTCCCAGATTATCTGATGTGAAACTTCAGAGGCCTTCCTTATGGGATGAAAGAGACAAGAAGGCATTTGGGTAGTAAAGGAAACTAAGACTTTCAGAGAAGAACAAAACAAATGAATGCAATTGATGATAAAAGATATTAACAAGACATACACTACAGAAAATGGAAATATTTTGTATAAAATTCTATAGCTCAGAAGCAGTAAATTTGGAAAGATGAAGTCACGTCATCAGAATAGCAAAGTACTGCTTCTGAAAAAGCTCAATTTTATATGTATTACTTTAAAAACTGGCACATATTTAACAAACAAAACATATTTGATGGGATTAAAATTCTTATGTCACAAGGGCAACAGAATGAATTTTAGAAAATCATCTTCCTTTCTTCAAAGAATTACAAAATTACAATGAAACATCTGTCAGCGAAGTATTCATTTGTAATATCATTTGGAAAATGAGTAATTGACAGCAGTATGACAAACTGAAAGTCAAGTATCTCTGTGGAATTTTACCAATGAGGGGAAAATATTATAGAAGTATAACACTTTTTAAAAGAGAAGAGAAAAGGGAGAGACAGAAGGAGCTGAGGAAAGCAAAAAAGGAAGGAAAAGAAGGAAGAGGGGAGAGAGGAATGGAGGGAGAGAGGGAAGAAAGAAAAAAAAAGAAGCAATGGTGAGAATCTTGTATTATTGCTTTGAGAAGTCCCACAACCAATATCAGTTTGGCAGATTCTCCCTTTACTCTGTCCCATTTTATAAGATTTTATGGCTTTAATTATGTTAGGGACAGAACTGCAATAAAAGAGCAGTGTGAGTTTCTAAAAACACAGACTCCAGTTATTCCTGTGAGACCCCTGTCAGGATTTGGAATAGAAATCACGACTACTTTATGAAAATTATTCACTAAGGAGAGCCCTTTTGTTGCTTTGGTTGTGATAACCAGCATTTACATTGTACCAGACGTATCAAGGTGCTAAACCACAAAATGAGCAGGGCATAGTATGTGCTTTGTCCGTAGTGCAGACTCAAATAACATATCTAATTTAATTCAGATTAAATTTTACCTGTGTCTTTCATCCTAAAATTCCATCCACTCTAACCATTGGTGTATAAGATGCTGATATGTCAGCCCATAGGATTTTCATCAAAGGTAGTATTAGAATATCTTAATGTCCAGAATAAGGAAGGCAATTCCCTCTCCCTTTAAAGCCTCACTCCAGGACAATTTAGGGGAGAACGGACTCAGCTACACTCTGCACAGAGAACTACTTCTCAGTGAAATAATGGTAAAATGAGAGGTTTGGACAAAGACATTTTATCTTTCTCCTATGTGGAGTTATTATTGCTGGGAAGCCACATTGGATCCAATCTTCTCTAATTCTGAAAAACATTCTGCCACAAAAACTGCTTCCTACCTAACCTGAATCTTCTTTTGGCCAGCATTCCTGTTCTAGAACTACATACTATTCCAGTTACAAATTAACTCCACAATTTTCCTTGTATGTAAATTATTTTGCATATGGAAAATGTTCTGAAAGACCACTGGTATTTGTGGCAACTGGTTTCTGTACTGGATTAGGAGTTCTTTGTGAGTAGGGGCTGTGTCTTGTGTTACTGTATCTTCAGCTCCTGGCACAACACTTGGAACAGAGTAAGAGCTCAACAAATAATGGGGGAACAAGTGAACTCCAGATGAAGCATCATATAGAAAAAGGGGACCCTCTATTGCTCTCCCATTAGACAGTGACACCACATAGGAAGATAAAATTCAGTTTGCATTGAGTTTTTAGTATCTATTCCAGCCACAGACTAAGATCACAAACAACAACACACATACAAAGATAACTGATAACAAAATCTCAAGAGTAAAGTCTGGGTTAAAGATGAAGGAAGGATTGACAAGGCATTCAAAACTAAGCTGGATTGTTGCGACAACAGAGTAATAATGAAAGAGGAGTAACTTAACTGCTAACAACTGGGAAATGTTTCAGTGGATATGAGCACATGGATGAAATAAAATAGTATACATCCAGGGGAAATGCTAGTTTTAAAGAGTCTTGAAAGGCAATGATGTATCAAATACCTCATGGAACACTGCAGATGCTATTGACCTATTAACCTTGCCCTTTGGTTGTCCTAGCTGTGCTGCTGACTGAGTCACATAAGCCCAAGCTGACAGAGCCAATACAGAGCTTCTTTCTTCTGCCCTAGGCTTCACTGTTGACACTGAGGTGTGGCTCATCACTCACACACATGCAGAAGAGTTAATAACCTGCACTGCAAACTACAGACCTGTGGGAAAGAGTAGCTGGTGAATAAATTCTTTCCTTTTTTCCCCCATGATTGACAATCCTATGATAAAGATCATAAGCCTTCTTAGAGAATGTTTTCCATGAAACTGAGCTCTCAGTTGTGCTTAACAGCAGTTAAATTGATAATATTTATATTGGTTTTCCCCCCTTCCCTGTTTCACTCACCCTTTTTATTACTCCTTATTAAGACTATGCTTTGAAGAAAATACAATGTTATGAAAATTTATACATTAGAAGTCTAACCTAGTATGAAGGAGAGGATTCAGAGCCTTGCTGAAGAAATAGCACTTAAGACTTGCATAAATAGCAGTCAGGCATGTAGGGGGTAAAGGATCTTAAAGAAACATTTTAGACAAATAGGTACTATATAGTGCTATGGAAAATTACACGAGGTCTAAAGTCCTGAAAACAGAGAATTTTGTTTATTTTTCTTTGTTCTCCATTGTGCCCTACTGTCTAAGGCAGTGCTGGCCACACAATAGCTCAATAAGTATTTACTGGATGAATCAATTAATCAATCATATGTTCTAGGATAGCACTAAAGTTTGAAAAACCCTAAACCAAAGGGGTCATGATAGAAGCAACCCTACAAGGAGTAAACAGACTGTAGGAAATAAGTAGAAGCGAAAATAAATTCAGAAAATTGTGTAGAAGGCATCACTAATCAAGTTCTGAATCAGCTTGAATCATCCTGTTTGGAATCTCAATCCTGAGTCCAGCAGGACAGCAATCCTGAGGCTGTGTGTAAAGGAAGTCCACAGTATAAAGCACAGTCCTACACATGTGCTATGCAACACAAAGTAATGAAAAAAATTCTTTATAGAAACCAGCTCAACCTTAGTAATTCCACCTACCTTTGAGTCAACTTTATCATGCATTGTTTATGAGTAGTTAAGACTCAGATAGAAATGCTTCTCTTTCATTTTTTTTTCCATCTAAGATAGGCTGACCACTGATCAAGACGAGGGTTTTTATTGCCTAATTCTTAAATCAGTTTACTTGATTGTTTGACTTGGCCAGAAATATAAAGCTTAACACAGACTCACTGTGGTGTGTGATTCAGGACTTGCCTCCCTTTTCTTTTCTATGATTCCATTGTCTCTACCACAGAGTTGCCACACCCAAAGAGTCAAGTTCCTGCAAAAAAAAAAAGAAAGAAAGAAAAAGAAAATTGGAACGCTACTTAAATTATTGTTTGCTTTTTCAGACTTTTTAATCATCTAAAAGAGAATTTTCTCTCTTCACTGGCTAATCTTTCTGTCTCTGCATGAACACAGAATAATTGAAAATATTTTTTAATTAGTATTCTTTGCCTTTCACAGTAATAAATCACAAAACCAGCAGGATCTACTTAAAAATCACAATGTCTTTTAATCATTTCCTTAATAAATCACATTATATGTGTAACAAATAGAGCAAGAGCTCCGAAAGGCAAAAATTGTGTCTTATACAGTTTTTAACTATTTTAAATCCATTTTAATATGCCTAATACATATTTATTTCCTATTTACAGCCCATTTGCTCATTAAACTATTATTAAAATATTTTTATTTACCATTTATTTTGTACCAGACGTTGAACAACCACATTCACATTACCATTATCTCATTGTTTAAATAAGTCAATACATATAAAGTTTTAAAAACAGTTCTGGACACAGAGTAAGCACTGAATAAATATTGGCTTTTGTTTTCTCATTTAATCTTGACACATCTAATAGTATCTGACTGGGTAGGTCTTACTGTCCCACACCACACATGAGGACACAGTGATTGGTGAGGTAAAGTATACGGTGACTTGTCCACAGTGAGCCAGGTTCATATCCTCTCATGCAACCACTTCTCATCGTACGTGATTTTAGAATATTCTTGGAATGAATTTTGTGACTTATCAAAATATATATGAACTGAAAATACAAAAACCTGAACCTAGTTCAGAAATACGGCATATTGTAGAGTCCATGTGGATAGAAGACTATTGATTCTTTTTCTGTAGAGAAGTGAAGGAGAGCAGCAGAGTAAGGAGCATGGGATGCAAAGACTGCTGTGAAGGCAAAGGAGAATCCAGCCTTTTGTGGATTCTCACAGGACAAACCACTGAGAGGGCTTATTCCTCCAGTGCTGGCTCTGTATAAGAAGCTATATTGGCACTGGGCAATCAGGCAACAGCAAGTAAGTCAGAAGCAATAACTATGCTCACGGAGCTAGCTAACAGACTAATAGCAAAACATATCCAAGACAAACAGATAAAATAACTACAAACTATGATAAAAAACTATGAAGAAAGCAAACAGGATTCTGGGAGACTTAGTTACAACTTTAGCTGTTCAGGAAGCAATCTTTGTAGTTTACCTATTTTCAAATTAACCATTAAAATATAATAAATCATTCTACTATAAGGATACATGCACACGAATGTTCATTGCAGCACAGTTTACAATAGCAAAGACCTGGAACCAACCCAAATGCCCATGGATGATAGACTGGACAGCGAAAATGTGGCACATATACACCATGGAATATTATGCAGCCATCAAAAACGATGAGTTTGCATCCTTTGTAGGGACATGGATGAACCTGGAAGCCATCATTCTCAGCAAAC
>PVKV010043089.1:0-10297 GCA_004027835.1 Alouatta palliata | reverse complement strand
ACCAGATATAGGTGATGGGGAGGAAGGCAGTAAGTCACACTGCCATGTGTGTACCTATGTAACAATCTTGCATGTTCTTCACATGTACCCCCAAACCTAAAATGCAATAAAAAGTATATATAAAAAAAAAAACATCAGATCTTGTGAGAACTCATGCATTATCATGAGAAGAGCATGGGGGTCACCACATCCATAATCTAATTACTTCCCACAAAGTCCCTCCCTCAATACCTGGGATTATAATTCAAGATGAGATTTTGGTGGTTGTACAAACCCTTACCATACTAACAAGCAAGCTAACTAAAATGGGCCAAAGTACTGAGCAATCACTTTGCCAAAAAAGATATAAGAATATTCAATAAGCTCTTGAAAATTTGCACCTCATTATCAATTAGAGATATGTAAATTAAAACTATAATGTAGTATCACTGCATACCTATTATAATGGCTATAATTAAAAAGACTGACAATAACAAATGTCAATAAGGATACTAAGGGAACCAAACTTCTGTTTTGCATTCCTGGGAATACAAAATGGCACAGCCACTTTGAAACAGTTTAGATGTTTCTTATTAATAAGGTAAATATGTACTTACTTCATCACATAGCAGCCCCATTATTAGGTAGTTACCTTAGACAAATGAAAACACTGATTCACATAAATAATATGAATGTTGTTAGTGACTTTATCATAGCTCCAAAATGAAAACAGCCAAAATGTCTATCAGCTGGTGAATGGATACATGTATTATGGTATATCCACATATATTTACATATCTATATAATTAAGAATTACTCATAAATAAAACATAACTACTGATGGTCACAAGAACATGAATGAAACTCAAAAATTTTATACTAAATTAAAGAAACCAGATACAACAGACTGTATGTCATTTGAGCCCATATGAAATTCTAGTAAAGGCAAAAATCGTAGTGATAGAAAGTAACCTGTGGTTGCTAGAATACAAGATTGGGAAGAATTTTGACTAAAAAATATATGTGGGAACATTTTTAGATAAGGGAAAGGTTTTATTTCATGATTTTGATGATGATAGTTAACACAGCTATACATATTATAACATGTCAAATTAGTGATTTTGTTGGATAGAAATTATACCTCAATAAAGCTGATTTTTAAAAATCAACAAGAGTAGTCAATTCTGGAGGAAAATATAAATTTCGCCAGGGATTTGCTAAATTAGACATACTGAAATTAATTGTTTTACTAATCATTTTAATTAATCACATTTTAAATATTTCTTTTTAATTCTCTATATCTAAACTGATTAATTCTCTAAAGAACTGTTACATAAAAAAAAGTTTGCATATTTCAGTTGGTATAGAGATAGTTTTACATGGAGTATGGATTCTTACAGTTTTTCATTTACGATAATGTTACAGAGTTTTCCTTTGGTGATGTAAAACCAGAGGAGGCAGGTTTCAGGCAAGATCCTCCATGCTACCTCTTAGGCCAGACTACAGGCCATTACAAAGCTTGGTCTGGCAGCCCTCACTGAAGAAAGCTGCCCTTACCACACTAGATATGGTGAACAGCCACTGCATTGTAGTCTCTGAAAAGAGTTGCAGTCAAAGACCCAACCCATCATCCCTGCTAGCTTGGCTCTTAGGCATACCTGTCTGCTTATGTAGCCTAGGCACCTTTATTCTAAGGTCTACTGTTTGGGGCCCCCACAATTGAGGCCTTCCTCAGGTACCTCTGCTGAGAACTTTGGTATCTATGAATACAGTTTTCACTTCTCAATATTTGTCCACTCCTGGTTTTATCCCCTGACGTTATTCTTAGTCTTTGCATAGAGAAAACATTAGGAGTCTTTTGTCTGGGGTGAGATGACTCTTCCAACTCCACCGTCTGTGTTGAAGTAAAAGATTTACCCAAAACCATTTCATGGAGAAAACAGAACATCGGGAGAGCTGGTACCTTCTTTCTGGCTTCTTGAGTATACTATTGAAATAAGTGAATAGAGCCTTGAATTGTTATTCTCGGTTTGTCTTGTGGCCCTGTTTGACCACCTGAACCCTTGGCAGCTCTTAGATCTTGATAAAACTTAATTTAATATAAATAAAAGATAAAGAAATACCATTAAGGAATGTATTCAGATAGACAAACATTAATAATCTGTAAACTAACTGGTTGAATTTGGTAACCATTTTATAGCTTTTTTTTCTTCAACAAATTCCCATTGTACCTCTAATGGTGTCGAGGTAATTGGATGGAAGTAATAGCCATTTGAACACTTTCTTAAGTGTGTTCTTCAATGACTGGAATTGTCTATAATCTAAAGAAAGTATAGAATAAGACATATGCCTTTTTAAGAAAATAAGAAAAGTACAATTATAAAAAGTAAATGTACGTAAAGTAAATGACCCCCTCTTCAAAACCATGATTCCTTAATGTTTGTAAAAAAGTGAAAATATATTTTTATTACTGCTTTTACTAATTCCAATCCAAGGTTTTCTAAATATTTGTCCTAAATGAGTTTAAAGTTTATTATAGCCTTTATTTAATAATATCAAAGTAAAAGCAGTTGCCAGATAGGTATTTTAACCACCCCTTTTAATAAATAACTTAGGCAATTTAAAATAAGTTATTATTAATTTTAAAAACATTTTAACTCTATCAGGAGTATGCAATAAGTAAAGTATCAAAATAAAGCTATTAGAATGGTTCCTTTTCACTGAAAGGCTACAAAAATTCCTGCTGATATTAAAACAGCTGCTAAATGGTTGGCAATTTTCTCAAATTTTCAAATATTATTACGAGATATCCATACTGTGACACCTTCTTTGTATTGGGAAGGTCTTTAGGGAAAGCAAAAAAAAAACTGAGTGCAAATTCATGCAGATTTCTTTTTCTCCAGTCACGTAATTGTAAGACCACATGCAGTGGTTAAATATCCAATAAAATTAGTCAATGGAGCTATGTTTAAGTTATGGTATTCTATGTTTTCACATAGAGTACCTCACAAGTGTTCAGGATTATTTTAATTTCTTCAGAACCATTATGGAAAAAGTATTAGAAAATACTTGAAAATTTGAGATGAAAACTATGCAAGTTTCATCAATATGACAGTTCAATGGTGTTTTTAATGGATTTGTTGTTTCCTAGCTATTTTACTTCTAGCAACAATTTTGATATTTATTTTCTAATTAAATTTAGACTTTATGAAATTACTTACGCATATTTCATGCAATAATAAAGCTCTTTATGGTTTTGAAAATATTCAAAATATTTCCCTTCATTGGAAGATTTTTTAAATTAACACCTAGAGAAAACTTTTGAGAAGTATATAATTGGAAAAATTCTGATTACTTCATGAAATAATGATGTCAAATTGTTAAAGTCATTACAAGTTATATTTATTAAAGTACATGGAGAAAAATGTTTTGAATTCAGCCTGCATAATATGGTCTGTAGAATTTGATATATGGGTGTATTACATACATATGCTTGAAATGATTTTTCTAAGTATCCATCTTTCCTGACAGCTCCAAAGAAAGCTGAAGAAATTAAGAAGTAAGATGTTATTCCTTAATAAATAAATTCATTAGACAATGCCAAGCAACAAGAATGAGAAAGGATGTAGATAAGAGCAAAGACATAGGGTTATACATGGGTGGTAGCTGGGAAGGTTAGCATGGTCCTGTTTTCTATTTTGATTTAGATACTTTGATTCCCCATTTCTTATGTATGAATAGTTATGCTTAGGTAATAAAGGTCTAATTGTAATTAACCTTACAATTTAAGCCTTAGAATGTGGTGGTAAATTAAGGAAGAATCTTCATTTGCAGTTCTCATGCTTTAGAAAAATTATGTATATGTTTGTGTAAAATGTGTTTATGTCATGTCAGACTCTCTTAAACACAACTTATTTCATGGTCTTTATACCAATACTATCTAAAGGAGAAGACTTTGACTTAATAGCAACAGCCAAAATAAAAAACCTGAAGACTTGTGTCCAGCAGTTTTATGGATTTCATCTTATACATCTAACTCAAAAGCAAAAGACCTAGAGATCCTGTGTGGTTTTTTTTTTTGCTTATATCATTATATATATAATATTTAATTATATATTTTATATACATATATATATATATGTATAACCAAGTGACCCACTTCTTCATGTACTTATTCCCCAAGTGTTTTATTTTTATCTTTTTCCTGAATGCAACTAGTTGAGAGAATACATGATCTTTCCAGTGTGAAATCTGCAAGTACCAGATGGAATTGCTTTTGTCAAACCCAAACAAGATATGGGCAGGAAGGCACAGAGAAAGGGGGCTCATGCTTACATGTGTCAGGTGAGACCTTTTTCCAAGAACCTTCTGAAAACCCCACAAAAAACCCTTTCACGTCCTTCATACATGTCATTCTTTGACAGGTTTATCAGTGAATATTCTTCAGGGATCCAGTAATTCTAGTAAGACATTCTTGAAAGAACATTTGCCAAGTAACAACCTCTACAACAATGAACCAAACCAAAGAATTCTGCTTCTAAGCAGGTTATGTGAACCTCTTCATTTTCATAAATGAAAATTTCTCTTTATTCATCCTTCACCAATGCACTGATATCTTGCCATTCTGTGCATTTCAGATTATATTTCTCATTTCCTAGTAAACTCAACATATTTGGGGAAAATTTTCTTTAGTGTCTTTTTAGTTTGACACTGGTTACTCTTTTTACAACCTCAAAAAAAAAAATTTAGACACGAAACAAATGAAGTGAGGAAAAACAAAAAGGTCTTTATCTGTCAAGTCTGTTAATCCCATTACTTAAATTCTATAACATCAAGAAAAGTAATCGTAATAATCATTATTGAGTATCTTCAAATTCAGTAAGCCCATCAATATGAATACTTTAAGTGTAGAACAAATTTTTTTCATCTATGTACTTTTTCTCTAATTTCACTTGTTCTAAATTTGTCATGTAGGGCATCTGTGATGGAATTTCTTTATTTATTAAGTGAGATCTTTATCTTCTTTTAAATTTTATTCTAGATAAAATTAAAGTATAAAATTCTCAGTGCTCCAATACCATTTTCCATAATGATCCTAAAAATTTCTTGGTAATGTAGGGTTAAAGTAATTTTTTTTAATCTCAAATCAATCCTTTGGATTCACATGTACAACAAAGATGCTTCCTTCTGTATTAATAAACTTATGTAATGTATATTAAGTAGTGTTTTCCAAAGTAGATTTTAAGCCTAAATCTCAACATAATTATATAAATTCTCAAAGGCTCTTAAATATAATGCTATTAAAGCTGCTTGACTGCTTCATTGTTAAGAAGACAACATTTCACCTCAAACAATTTTCGTCAGCTTTATTTACATATTTTATTAAAATAAAGAGAGAAATAAGGCCGGGTGCGGTGGCTCACGCCTGTAATCCCAGCACTTTGGGAGGCCGAGGCGGGCAGATCACGAGGTCAAGAGATCGAGACCATCCTGGTCAACATGGTGAAACCCCGTCTCTACTAAAAATACAAAAAAAATTAGCTGGGCATGGTGGCGTGCACCTGTAGTCACAGCTACTCGGGAGGCTGAGGCAGGAGAATTGCTTGAACCCAGCGGTGGAGGTTGCAGTGAGCCGAGGTTGTGCCACTGCACTCCAGCCTAGCGCCTGGTGACAGAGTGAGACTCTGTCTCAAAAAAAAAAAAAAAAAAAAGAGAAATAAGGATACTGCTCACTGAATCTCGATGGAGATTCCCAATGTGCCCTTGGTTTTCCTGAAAGCCTCAAGTGAGGTTCAAATCTATTTAGTGTGCTAAACCAATGCAAAAAATGAGTAGCATTAACATTCTAGCTCTGGGTTAAAAGCTCATAGGAAAGAAGAGATTTATCAAAAGTGATAGGCACGTGTCTCTGCTAAACTGGAAAGTAAAATTTGATAAAAACTGAGTTAGTGAAACAATACTTAACATGGTATGCTTAGTAGTTTCTAGAGGATGAACTACCAAAGGATCTTTAGAAATTAGACTTTCATTTTGACAAAAGAGTGCATTGCTTCAGCACCTACTGTCTTGCTAGTCATCAAAATAAGGAATTTAGTAGTAGTGTTTAAATCTATATCTAGTATTCAAAACTCAGTAAGAATTCATCTAGATGATATGTGGGAATGGCCTCTAGTAGTCCCAATTGTTTGATAGCTTTAGCGTTAAATTAAAATGAAATTTGATTTAAATAAGTATTAAACAACTTGAAATGCTTCATGTTTATATTCAGATATAACTTGCACATCGCTTTTCTAAAGATCTCCTTCCAAATTCTATATACCTGAAAATATAGTCTTATAGTTTAGGTGATGAAAATTTCCAGTAAAGATTATTTCAATATCAAAGCTGTCAGGGAAACATAAGGCAGTTAGAGACCTTGATTAATTAATGCTTGCAACTGGAATCACATTGTATAGATCAGCTTCTCCAAATATTTCAGGTCTGATAAGAAATTAAGTAACACCACATTTACAACCATCTGATCTTTGACAAACCTGACAAAAACAAGCAATGGGGAAACGATTCTCTGTTTAATAAATGGTATTGGGAAAACTGGCTAGCCATGTGCAGTAAACTGAAACTAGACCACTTCCTTACACCTTACACTAAAATTACTTCCTTACACCTTACACTAAAACTCCAGATGGATTAAAGATTCCAACATAAACTCTAACACCATAAAAACCCTAGAAGAAAACCTAGGCAATACCATTCAGGACATAGGAATAGGCAAGGACTTCATGACTAAAACACCAAAAGCAATGGCAACAAAAGCCAAGACAAATGGGATTTAATTAAACTTAAGAGTTTCTGCACAGCAAAAGAAACAATCGTTAGAGTAAACCAGCAGCCAACAGAATGGGAAAAAATAATTGCTATTTACCCATCTGATAAAGGCCAAATATCCAGTTCTACAAAGAATTAAAGCAGATTTACAAGAAAAACAAACAAACCCATTCAAAAGTGGGGGAAGGATAAGAACAGACACTTTTCAAAAGAAGACATTTATGAGGCCAACAAACATATGAAAAAATGCTCATCATTACACAGTCATTAGAGAAATGCAAATAACACCACATTGAGATACCATCTCATGCCAGTTATTTTGGCAATCATTAAAAAATCTGGAGACAACAGATGCTAGAGAGGATGTGGAGAAATAGGAACACTTTTACACCGTTGGTGGGAGTGTAAATTAGTTCAACCATTGTGGAAGACAGTGTGGCAATTTCTCAAGGACCTAGAAACAGAAATTCCATTTGACCCAGCAATCCCATTACTGGTATATACCCAAAGGATTATAAATCATTCTATTATAAAGACACATGCACACATATGCTCATTACAGCACTATTTACAATAGGAAAGACCTAGAACCAATGCAAATGCCCATCAATGATAGACTGGACAAGGAAAATGTGGCACATATACAGCATGGAATACTATGCATCCATAAAAAGCTATGAGTTCATGTCCTTTGTAGGGACATGGATGAATGTGGAAACCATTATTTTAGAAAATTGACACAAGAACAGAAAACCAAACACTACATGTTCTCACTGATAGACAGGCATTGAACAGTGAGAACACATGGACACAGGGAGGGTAACATGACATGCTGGGGTCTGTTGGGGGTGGGGCCCTAGGGGAGGGACAGCGAGTGGTGGAGAGGTTGGGGAGAGATAACATTGGGAGAAATACCTGATGTAGGTGATAGGAGGATGGAGGCAGCAAACCACCATGGCACGTGTGTACTTATGCAACAATTCTGCAAGATCTGCACATGTACCCCAGAACTTAAAGTACAATTAAAAAAAAAGAAATTAGAACTACTAATAAATGAAGAGTGAGTGACATGAAATTAATGATGACTTTAAAGCTGCTGGGGTATTAAACTCATCAGTTGAGTTTACCCTTAATAAGAAAAACAGCAAAGAGGAATCCATACAATTAGAAGCTGTATGCTTGCAATAAAACCAATTATTGATATCAACAGGCCTAGGGTATTTTATTGGAACTTAGGCACCTTGCTAAACGAATTAAAAGAACCACTATTTTAAAAATAGAGATAATTATTATATCTAGGCTACAAAAACATGCTTTAAATATTTTAGGAATCCTCATTGTAGTTCTTAAGTATTAGAAAAGCATCAGATATCATTTGGAAACAAAATAGTCATGAAGCAAAAGGAAATTTTTAATACCAATTTGATTTAAGAGAAGCTGGAAACCATCATTCTCAGCAAACTGTCACAAGAACGGAAAACCAAACAATACATGTTTTCACCCATAAGTGGGTATTGAACAATGAAAACACATGGATACAGGGAGGGGAACATCATATACCTGGGCCTGTCGGGGGTGGGTGGGGAGCTAGGGGAGGTATAGAAGGAGGTGGGGGGCTAGGGACGAGATAGCATTAGGAGAAATACCTAATGTAGATGACAGGGTGATGGATGCAGCAAACCACCATGGCACAAGTATACCCATGTAACAAACCTGCACATCCTGCACATGTACCCCAGAACTTAAAGTATAATTTTTAAAAAGAACATTAGACTACATTAAAGATTAATACTAGAGATAGGAATTAAGTTTTAATCTGATGCTATGATATTGTTCACAAGTTATTTCAAGATCTGAAGAAATCTTCCCAAACCAGTCACATCTCTCTTACCATCATCCCTCCTTTACTACCCCCATATACATTGTGCTCCAGAAAGTCTAATCATTAGGTTCCCCAAACTGGCTTACATTGCCTGATCATTTTCCCCTTCTGTTTTTCTTTCATTTAACTAAATCATATGAACCTTTGGTTCTTAGTTTTATGACACTTAACCTGAGGATATTTCTCTGAATTTCTTTTCTGGCTAAGAAAATGTCTGTGTGCTTCCTTACCACTATGTGTGTTCCATTGTTGTCCTTACCATTTTGCCTGAGCTGTCTATCTCACTAGATACTTAGAGGAATAAAACCAGTCTCTTTTGTGTACCATTTCATCTCAGCATCCAGCAGAGTTCTTAGTAAACATTTACTGAGTATGTGAATGAACTCAAGAGACTATTAAGCTTCTTTGTTTGGAATGCTAACAAATTACATGTAGGAAGTAATACTGGAATAGCTCATAGATCTTTAACTGCACTCCTATTTCTTAATATCTGTTGCAGAGCAGTTTCATATGTCAACACCCATGGGCCATCCAGATAAAAATCACCAGAGACATTGTTAAAATATTTAAGTCCTTGGATCCCTCCAAATAACTTCTGAGATAGACTTTCTGGAAATAGAATTAGGAGATTCCCAAGCACAAAAAAAAAAAAAAAAAAAAAAAAAAACTGCTGAGGAGAAAGCATGGCAAAGTGAGTTTTTATTGATCGATGCATACAGAATTTCCTCTACACCATCACTTCACAAAACTGTAGGATTAAATATTTTTACATCATAGACAGAAGAATTCTCTACCTAGAGAAATAAGTAAATGAAAATATTTCACATATAATATGTAAGTATTATGTAAAGATATTTAATAAATTGACCAGCAGATTTCATTAAGCTGCATAAAGTAATATTTCAAAGGCAATAGAAACAACAGTATGGAGCAAACACATAGATACACTAAGCCATATGGATATTCACTGCATTGCCAGATGTGATGTGTCTACTTCATTATCGATCTGAAAGTTATTAGAATACTCTACTAGTGTGCTAGCCAGAAGAAGATAAGCTGACATCAGCTACAGAACAATTGCTGAAGGACGCTATGATGAGATGTTACTGAGTGTGAAACAAGATCAAGATCAAGACTAAGGCCAAGGCTTGACACTTGTAACAGTGCTTTTGTCATTGGTGAGGAAGACTTAGCCAGCCTCATCCCCCTCGTCACTTAAAAACATTAAAAATAAAAAATTTCATCTCCTTAACTTATAAAACTATTTTTGGGGTATATAAAATTTGCAAAAAAAACCTTTAGAAAACTGATGTGCAAGCTGTATAAGAATGTAAACAGAGCACTTCAAGTTGCTTAATTAATACTTATTTAAATCTAATTTTATTTTAATTTATGGCTAAAACTACCAAACAATTGGGAATATCAGAGGCCATTCCTGCTTATCAGCTAGATGAATTCTTAGTGGGTTTTGAATGCTAGATATACTTTTAAACACTGCTACTAAATTTCTTATTTTGATAACCAACTTTTCAGGTTTTCTTCATACAACACATTAAACTGTTTCATATAAAAGCAATTCTTTTTTTTTTTTTTTTTTTTTTTTTTTTTTTT
>PVKV010043088.1:0-10297 GCA_004027835.1 Alouatta palliata | reverse complement strand
AATTTCGCTCTTGTTACCCAGGCTGGAGTGCAATGGCACGATCTCGGCTCACCGCAACCTCCGCCTCCTGGGTTCAAGCAATTCTCCTGCCTCAGCCTCCCGAGTAGCTGGGACTACAGGCACGTGCCACCATGCCCAGCTAATTTTTGTATTTTTAGTAGAGACGGGGTTTCACCATGTTGACCAGGATGGTCTCGATAATTCCCTCTTTTTAATATTCACACCTCTTTCCCCATCCCTCCTTTCCCTTCTTCATTTAGGGATCTGGGGATGATGTGAATAAGACCATGCTTACTTTCACTGTTTTAACTATACTCAAATGAATAGTAGAAAGACAGTGGTATTTGGTGCCAAAGCCCTGCCACGTTTTGCTGTGTGAACTTGGATAAATCATTTAACCTCTCTGAGCCTCCCTTTTCCCAATCTCCACTTCAGAGTGGCTTTTGGCAGTTACGCACATGTAAAAGTTCCTAGCTCAATCAATATTAGTGTCTCTTCTTTTTTTATTCTTCTTTATTGAACACCTCCACTCCTACCCCTACGCCTGACTAAGTTCTCCAGGTACCTGACCCTGGTCTTACCAGGCTACAGGGTCTAAAAATGCTGGACAGTCTTCTTGAGACAATGGTCACGAGCCATATGCTGTTGTCTCCCAAATACACATGAACGTTCACTGCAGGCTTGCTTGAAACAAAAGACTGGAATCAAACCTGTGTCCAAGACAGGGTGTGGTGGCTCATGCCTGTAATCCCAGCACTCTGGGAGACCAAGGTGGGAGGACTGCTTAAGGCCAGGAGTTCAAGACCAGCCTGGGCAACATGGTAACATCCCATCTCTACAAAAAATAAAAAATTTGGCCAGGTTCAGTGGCTCATGCCTGTAATCCCAACACTTTGGGAGGCTGAGGTGGGTGGATCACTTGAACCCAGGAGTTTGAGAGCCTGGGCAACATGGTGATACCCTGTCTCTACAAAAAGTATGAAAAATTAGCCAGGTGTTGTGTTGTGTGCCTGTAGTCCTAGCTACTTGGGAGGCTGAGGTGCGAGGATTGCTTGATCCCAGGAGTTCCAGGCTACAGTGAACTAAGATCGCACCACTGCACTCCAGCCTGGGCAACAGAGTAAGACCCCATCTTTAAATTTAGAAAAAATAAATAAAAAAGAATGAGCCAGCTTTATGCACACTGATATGGAGGTACAATCAGAGCAAGGTGTACAGATGTGTGTGCAGCACAGCACTAATTATATAAAATGAGGAAATTATAAATCTAAGATTATTTCAACAAAAAACTTTTTAAAAAGATGTGTGGGGAGAACACGAGTCTGTGTTTGCACAGGCATACGACATTTCTGGAGGAAGACCTAAGACTGGACACAGGGGTTGCCTCCAGGGAGGGGGACTAGGTGACAGAGGGATGATGTGGGTAGGATGGTAGCATCTAACTTTTTATGCCTTTTATGCATGTGTTACCTAATTTTTTTTAAAAAATTTATTTATTTATTTATTTATTTACTTTTATTTTATATATTTTATTGAGACGGAGTCGCTCTGTAGCCCAGGCTGGATTCAATCTCGGCTCACTGCAACCCCCACCTCCTGGGTTCAAGCAATTTTCCTGCCTCAGCCCTCCCTGCCGGCACCCCCCAACCCACCGTAGCTGGGATTACAGGTACCTGCCACCACAACAGCTAATTTTTGTATTTTTAGTAGAGACAGGGTTTCACTACGTTGGCCAGGCTGGGCATGATGGCTCATGCCTGTAATCCCAGCACTTTGGGAGGCCAAGGTGGGCGGATCACCTGAAGCGAGTTCAAGACCAGCCTGGCCAACATGGTGAAACCTCCTCTCTACTAAAAATACAAAAATTAGCCCGGCATGGTGGTGCATGCCTGTAATCCAAGCTACTTGGGAGGCTGAGGCAGGAGAATCGCTTAGAACTCCAGAGGCAGAGGTTGCAGTAAGCTGAGATTATGCCACTGCACTCAAGCCTGGGTGACAGAGCGAGACTCCATCTCAAAAAAGAAAAGCAAAAAAATGTTAATTTAAAGCCAGTGTTATTGTTGTAGAGGCCATCCTGACTCCCTCCTCTTCTCCCCTGCCTAGAAGTGGGCAGGAAGGCCAGGGTCCCCATCCCAGCCCCAGCAAGCTCTCCTCCCCCAGCTCCCTCCAAAGTCATGGTTCCTTCTCCTGAAGAAGCCCTCAGCCTCCTCTGGCTAGCCATGGCTAAAGAGTCCTTTATTTTATTTTTATTTTTTTTTAATTTTTAAATTTTTTTTTATTTTTAGAGACGGGGTCTCGCTATGTTGCCCAGGCTGGAGTGCAATAGCTATTCACAGGCGCGATCCCACTACTGATCAGCATGGGAGTTTTGACCTGCTCCGTTTCCGACCTGGGCCGGTTCACCCCTCCTTAGGTAACCTGGTGGTCCCCCGCTCCCAGGAGGTCACCATATTGATGCCAAACTTAGTGTGGACACCCGATCGGCATAGCTCACTACAGCCCAGAACGCCTGGGCTCAAGCGATCCTCCCACCTCAGCCTCCCGAGTAGCTGGGACTACAGGCACTTGCCACCACACCTGGCTAAAGAGTCCTTTCTTATACTCCAGACACAGAGCCCCCAACTCCCTGCATCTGCCAAGCTCCCTCTCAAAGTGCTCAAACTCAGAGAGGAGTTGATTACTGCCCTGAAATAAAAAGGACTTAAAGGACTTAAACAACTGGTGCAACGTGATGTCCTGGAGAGTTCTGGCCTGCACAAACTAGCTATGGAGGACATTTGCAGGACGACTGGGACAATGAGACTGTTAACTGGTTAATAATCAATATTATAGAATTGTTATTAGTTTATTAAATGTAATGATGGGGCTGGGCATGGTGGCTCATGCCTGTAATCCCAGCACTTTGGGAGGCTGAGGTGGGCAATACACTTGAGGTTAGGAGTTTGAGACCAACCTGGCCAACATGGCAAAATCCCGTCTCTACTAAAAATACAAAAAAAATTAGCTGAGCATGGTGGTAGGTGCTTGTAATCCCAGCTACTTGGGAGGCTGAGGCAGGAGAATTGCTTGAAGCTGGGAGACAGAGGTTGCGGTGAGCCAAGATTGCGCCACTGCACTCCAGCCTGAGCAACAGAGCAACGCTCTGTCTTAAAAATAAATAAATAAAATCAGTGTAATCATGATAACTTAGCCATATTGGACATGCCCTTATTTTTAGAGATGCACACTGAAAAATATTTAGGGGCAGAACATTAAAGTGAGATAAATTTTACATAGTTCAAATATGTTGGTCATCTAAGTTGGCACCCCTTAATCGATGTGCTCTCTTCACAAACAGAATATTCTTTTTCACCTCCAGGCCTTTGTTGAAGACATTCCCTCTGCCTGGATGCCCTTCTCTCCCTGACAAACCCCAACTCAGCCTCCAAAATATCACCATCACCTCTTCTGTAAAGCATTCCTGATCATCTGGTATGGCAGTGGAGGTATAACTGTCAGTTCCCCCTCGGACTCAAGTTCCTTACAGACAGGCCCAGTGTCTTAGCACTAAGCATTAATGGAATAATTGCCTTAGAGCACCCCTGTATGGGTGAGTTTATTGCTTCCATCTCATTTCTAAACCAAGACCAGAAAAGATGAAGGGTCACTCAACTTTTAAAATGAAGGAACTAGGCTGGGCACAGTGGCTCACTCCTATAATCCCAGCACTTTGGGAGACCCAGGCGGGTGGATCAACTGAGTCAGGAGTTCAAGACCAGCCTGGCCAACATGGTGAAACCCCATCTCTACTAAAAATATAAAAGCCGGGCGTGGTGGCGGGTGCCTGTAATCCCAGCTATTTGGGAGGCTGAGGCAGGAGAATCACTTGAACCCAGAAGGTGGAGGTTGCAGTGAGCTAAGATGGTGCCACTGCACTCCAGTCTGAGTAACAGAGTCCATCTTAAAATAATAATAATAATAAATAAAATAAAATAAAGGAACTACAATTACAGCACAATCCCAAAAAGTGCCTGCCCTGGTTGGGAAGTTCCCTGGAGGTCACAGGGAGGGTTAGAGTTGGGGCAGGTATACAAAGCTAGCATTGGGCAATGCCTGCTAGCACCACAACCTGTGTCACTCCTGTTTACTCTTGCTTTGCCCTGTAAAAAGCTTGGCAAAAGGGCCACTAATGCTATCTCAGGGCACATCAAGAAGTAGCTGATAAAATCTGGCCAGGCCCAGTGGGAACCACCTTCTACCTGACTCTGAGTGCCCTTGGAATTCAAGAGCCTGGCACTGGGGCCAGGCATCCTTGAGTTTGAATCCTGGCTCCAACCCTGACAAAGTGCTGTGACCATGAGCAATGTGTCTACCTCTGAGCTACAGCCTTTTCATCTGGAAAATGGGGACAGTGGCAATTCTTATCTTGTACACTTATTCATTCATTCAATATCTGAAAAACTACTACATACCAGGTGCTAGTAATACACCAAGGAGCAAAATAGATAAAGTTCTGGCCTCATGAAGCTTACTTTCTTTTTCTTTCTCTTTTTTTTTTTTTTTTTTTTTTGAGATGGAATTTCACTCTGTTACCGAGGCTAGAGTGCAATGGCGCGATCTCAGCTCACTGCAACCTCCACTCCTGGGTTCAAGCAATTCTCCTGCCTCAGCCTCCCATGCAGCTGGGACAACAGGCACATGCCACCATGACCGGCTAATTTTTTTATATTTAGTAGAGATAGGGTTTAGCCATGTTGGCCAGGCTGGTCTCGAACTTCTGACCTCAGGTGATGCGCCTACCTTGGCCTCGTAAAGTGCTGGGATTACAGGCGGGAGCCACCATGCTTGGCCTGTGCTAAGCATTTCACACATATTGACTCAATTGATAGTATGAGTACTACTACCATGCCCATTTTACAGAAATTGAGGCTCAGGGAGGCTAAATGACTTCCTCAAGATCACACGGGTAGGTGGGACCAGGGTTCAAACCAAGGCATCCACATCCTCCCACCATGCCATGTTGCCACTAGGATGCCAGTTCCAGGGGGACACAAACCACTTTCTCTGGCTTGTTCTTTGCTTTGTCCCTGGTTTTGGCACTACAGGCCCTCAATAAATGGAGGCTGTTAATGCACTAGACTTAAAGGAGGCTCAGTTCCCCTCCAGGCACCATCCAGGGCAATGACCCCAAGATGCCAGGATAGTTGCAACTTCTTTTACATTCATTGTCATGCCCCAGGAGCCCCCTGAGCCAAATGGGACTTAGCCATGGAGTCCTAAAGTTGAGGAGTGAGGAGCAGGATGCAAGCCCATGGGCAGCTTTCTGGGGACAGCATAGACAGGAGGCATCCGCCTGCCAGCTAGAGGCCAGAGGCCAGTTCCCCATTGTGCAGATGGGGCCGCTGAGGCCAGACAGGCCCAAAGGCACACAGCGAGGCGAGGTGAGCTGGACCCAAAAGAGGAGATACAGGAGCTGGCATGGGAGGAGGTCAAAGCAAGAGGGCCAGGTTGCAAAGCATGGAAGACCCAGAAAATGTGCAGTGGGAGCCCCAGTCAAAGCTGGGAAGGAGCGCAGAACCCAAAATCCAGCCATCGTTGCACAGATAGTGACCTCCGAGACTTAGAGGCACACAGCACCGCGTCGTCAGATTTCGAACTCACGCCTTCGACCCCAGCCAGGACATTCCCTCAGTCCCAGCCCTGCCCGACGGCCCCACTCACACAGCCCCGTTCCGGAAGCCCTTAAGCACGGCCAATGCAGCGTGGTAGCGGCGCTTGCGCAGCAGTGCGTTGACGGCCACGAGTAGAGCCCGCAGCTGCGTTGGGGCTGCCATAGCGCGGGCTGCGCGCGGGGTCAGGGTGCGGAGCTGTAGGTGCACTGATAGCTCGGGGTTCCAGCTGCAGCGCACACAGCCCCCGGCTGAGCCGCCGCGTCCTGGTGTCTACAGGCTGTGCCTGCCGTCACTCATGCACGGAGAGCCAATCAGAGAGCGTAAGTGTTTCAGGGACCAATAGCATTCATCGAGATAGTTGTCTGACTGGACGAGAACAAAAGCTTATAACCAATCACAGTGGGCTCCGCCCGATTCCGAGAAGGTCACTCACACAATTTGTCGAATCAGAAGGTATTTTCTCTTGGGTACTGTTCGGTTCCGAAGTAGGTTTGAAAGGAGACGTGTACCTGGAAGGACGGCTCCTGAAGGAGGAGTCGCCCTGCTTAGATCTGGGATGAGCGACAGGTGGTGATACAGGGAGGAGCTGGGCCCCGTCTTTACGCGAGACAGTTCTGACTGGGGTAGCCTTGACCACAGCGGTCTTCCCAGAGTGTCAGTCACATGGTCCCTCAATGGCTTCCATGTATGTATGTATGTATGTATGTTTTGAGACACAGCCTCGCTCTGTCGCCCAGCCTGGAGTGCAGTGGCATGATCTCGGCTCAGTGCAACCTCCGCCCCCCGGGTTCAAGCCGTTCTCCTGCTTCAGCCTCCCAAGTAGCTGGGACTACAGGCCTCCACCACTATGCTTGGCTAATTTTTGTTTTAGTAGAGATGAGGTTTCATTGGCCGGGCGTGGTAGCTCACGCCTGTAATCCAAGCACTTTGGAGGCCAAGGCGGGTGGATCACCTGAGGCTGGGAGTTCAAGACCAGCCTAACATGGTGAAACCCCGCCTTAAAAAAAAAAAAAAAAAAAAAAAAGAGAGAGAGATGGGGTTTTACCATGTTGGCCAGGCTAGGCTCGAACTCCTGACCTCAGGTGATCCACCCGCCTCGGCCTCCCAAAGTGCTGGCAGCCGGCTTCAATTTATTTATTTTTATTTTTTTATTTTTTTTTTGAGGCAGAGTCTCACTCCGTCACCAGGCACCAGGCTGGAGTGCAATGGCACGGTCTCAGCTCACCACCACCTCCGCCTCCCGGGTTCAAGCAATTCTCCTGCCTCAGCCTCCCAAGTAGCTGGGACTACAGGTGAGCGCCACCACGCCCAGCTAATTTTTTTTGTATTTTTAGTAGAGACGGGGTTTCACCATGTTGACCAGGATGGTCTCGATCTCTTGACCTTGTGATCCACCCGCCTCGGCCTCCCAAAGTGCTGGGATTACAGGCGTGAGCCACCGCGCCCGGCCTTCAATTCATTCTTAAAATCCAAACTCCTCCCCAAGGCCCAAGAGAGAAGACCTCCTGTAATCTGGTCCCGTCTCCCTCTCTGACCCCATGTTTCATCATTTGCCACCTCACTCCGCCACAGCCAAAACGGCTTCCTTTCTGTTCCTTGCGCTAAGAACCCTTCAATCTCAGGGTCTTTGCACTTGCCTTTTCCCTTTCTGATATTCACCATCCTGGGTTCTTCCCATGACAGGCTTCTTCTCATCCTTCAGGTTTCAGCTCAAATGCCACCTCATTAGAGACTTTCTAAGATATCCAATCTGAAGTAACACTGTCCACCCTGACTCATTACCCTGGTTCTCTTTTTTTTTTTTTTTTGAGACAGAGTCTGGCTCTGTTGCCTAGACTGGAGTGCAGTGGCATGATCTCAGCTCACTGCGACCTCCACCTCCTGGGTTCAAGCGGTTCTTCTGCCTCAGCCTCCCGAGTAGCTGGGACTACAGGCACGTGCCACCATGCCCAGCTAATTTTTGTATTTTTAGTAGAGACGGGGTTTCACCATGTTGACCAGGATGGTCTCGATCTCTTGACCTCGTGATCCACCCGCCTCGGCCTCCCAAAGTGCTGGGATTACAGGCGTGAGCCACCGCGCCCGGCCAATTTTTGGATTTTTAGTAGAGACGGGGTTTCACCATATTGGCCAGGCTGGTCTTGAACTCCTGACCTCATGATCTGCCCATCTTGGCCTTCCAAAGTGCTGAGATTACAGGCGTGAGCCACCGCGCTTGACCACCATGTTCTTATGTGTTTTTTTCTTTCATAGAACTTTTTACCCTTTGGACTTATTTGTTTGGTATGTGTTCATTGTCCATTGCTCTTGCCAAACTATAATTTCTATGAAGGAAGAAATCTTGTTTGTCTTGTTTTCTGCTCTAACCCCAGCACTGGGCACAGGGTGGGTACTCAGCACTTGCTTGTCGAAGCAATATACAGTTTTGAGTTGTCATCTTCCAGAGCATTGATGGGTGACATTAGCATGATGTCACTGTGTGAAGTTGTCACTGAATAACAGCTACACGTTGAGTGGTGGCTGTGACTTGTGAGGGTGTCCCCTGGTACTTGGGCCATATGATATTTATCTGTGATATTATCGCCTTGGTGTCAGGAGACAATTTCAGAGGTCAATGAAGGAGGGAGTTGTGCTGGGCCTATTTTGTCTCTGAAACTGGGTTCTCTGGGGTTCTTGTTTGTAATGGTAGACTACTTTCTTCAGTTAATCCTTTCTTGAAGATAATGACTATGTTAGACAATATATTAAAATATCCTCTTAAAAACACTGAAGTTCTGGCCGAGCATGGGGGCTCATGCCTGTAATCCCAGCACTTTGAGAGGCCAAGGCAGGCAGATCACTTGACGCCAGGAGTTTGAGACCAGCCTGGCCAGCATGATGAAACCCTGTCTCTAAAAAATTGTAAAAAACAAAACAAAACACTGAAGTTCTGCCAGGTGCGGTGGCTCATGTCTGTAATCCCTGGACTTTGGGAAGCCAAGGTAGATGCATCTCTTGAGCCCAGGAGTTCAAGACAAGCCTGGGAAACATGGTGAAAACCTGTCTCTACTAAAAATACAAAAATTAGGCATGGTGGCACACATTTGTTGTCCCAACTACAAGTGTGGGAGGATCACCTGAGCCTGGGGAGGTCAAGTCTGTGGTAAGCAGTGATCACGCCACTGCACTCCAGCCTGGGCTAGAGTGAGACCCTGTATCAAACAGACAAATAAACTCAAGTGCTTAAAAGTATCAGAAATGCTCAGGCCAATTATGGAGAGAAAGCTGGTAACCAGATGGTTAACAGGATTAGGATATTGGCACACCAAGGCCACATATGACATGAGGGCATTTACTAATATTAAACCTGTGAGTTTCAGTTTGTCAACCACACAGGGCAAGAAGAACACAAGTGAAAATCCAGGGCCTCCCAAGGTGGTGAGCCATATACCAGATCTCCTCACAGTAGGCTGAGCCCCCAAGGGGTGTTGCCCTCAAGTCTAAAGTGAAATGAAACCACTTCACAACCCACACCATTGGCCCCATGGAACTACGGAAAAGGCTGCCTTAGTACTGAGCAGAACAGTTGAAGGAGCAGGAAAGAGGATTTCTTTTTTAAAGCTCTTCCTTAGGAAGTTGTGATTATTGATGAATGTTTTTGTACCCCAGGGAGTAGAGCCTGGTATAACAGATCAAGAAAGCTCAGGCTGGGCAAAGTGGCTCACACCTGTGATCCCTGCACTTTGGCAGGTTGAGGTTGGCAGATCACGAGGTCAGGAGATTGAGACCGTCCTGGCCAACATGGTGAAACCTCGTCTCTACTAAAATACAAAAATTCACTGGGCATGGTGGCGTGTGCCTGTAATTCTAGCTACTCGGGAGGCTGAGGCAGGAGAATCACTTGAACCCAGGAGGCAGAGGTTGTGGTGAGTCAAGACTACGCCATTGCACTCCAGCCTGGGTGACAGAGAGAGACTTAGTCTCAAAAAAAAAAAAGGCGCCAAAACCCAAACAAAACAAAAATCTCTCCTGAGAAAGGCACATATATCTTCGGCTTCAGGAAACCACCAAGTAAACCAAGATCACGCCACTGCACTCCAGCCTGGGCCACTGAGTGAGACTGCGAGACTCCATCTCAAAAAAAAAAATCAAGATGAACGCAGATTTCAGGTACTGTAATGCACAGACATGAATTCATTTTAAAAATTGTGCACACAAAATTTAAAACTAAAACATCACTATTGGGAGCAGAAAACTATTTAATGGCAGATTTGGAAAGGAACCAAACAGAACTTCTAGAAATCTATTACTACTGCTCCCATGAAGAGTCAGTCAGTAAGTCCTGACACATGGCCAGCATCAGGAGAAGGTGTTGGGAAACGATTTGGTTTGGCACCTTCTTCCTGGGTGCTCTCTTTTGCTAAGCCCTTTCTCACATAGATAAATAAATCTCTGCCCTCAAGAACAGCATGCTAAGGGTAAGGAGTTGCGAAAATGGAGACGCCTGGCGACCTTTTTAATTTTAGGTAACTCTTGAGTTCCTCAGGCCAGAGCCTGTTTGTTTACCTTTGTCCAGCAAGCACTTACAGAGAGTAGAGTACTGAGCACTGCCTGTGTGCCAGGGATTGTTTCCTGAGTGCTTTTTTTTTTTTTTTTTTTTTTTTTTT
>PVKV010043087.1:0-10238 GCA_004027835.1 Alouatta palliata | reverse complement strand
TGGGCAATGAGATGATGTTAGAAACCATTTTGAATCCTTTTCCAAAATGTTGGCTCAGATAAAGGAGGAGAAAGGAAACTTTAATATTCAGCCTAGCTGTATTTTGTCAAATTGCAAGTCTGATAGCCTGGGGGAATAAGGAGCGAATAAGACAGGAGACTTGAAGTAAGGTGCCTTTTGGTGTCAAAAAGATCTATTTTCATTAATATGCAGGCAACCTGCAATGAGCTGTGGAAGGCCACACCTTCTCTAATTTGCTTCTCATTAGAAGCCTGGTATGACAGATCCTTCAAATCATTTTAGGTACATCTGTGGAAGTGAAGTTTGAGTCCTGAGTGAAGAGGTGGGGCCAGAAAGACTTGGTAGCTCCCTGAAGATTCGAAACAAACAAAAATGTCTAATACAAAAATTTAAGTTGTGAATTAAACAAAAAATATCTCAGGGGTTATATCCTTAATTTAGTAGCCAGGACTTTCCTTTGAAAATTAGGGTGAATGTATTAGCACTTACTAATCTATTATTTTTATGCATTTAAAAATCTACATAAGACTGGGCACGGTGGCTCATGCCTGTAATCCCAGCACTTTGGGAGTACGAGGCAGGCAATACGTGAGGTCAGGAGTTCGAGAACAGCCTGGCCAACAGGGTGAAACACCGTCTCTACCAAAAATACAAAAAAATTAGCTGGGCGTGGTGGTGCCCAACTGCAATACCAGCTACTTGGGAGTCTGAGGCAGGAGAAACGCTTGAACCCAGAAGGCAGGAGTTGCAGTGAGCCGAAATTGCACTCTAGCCTCGGCAAAAAGAGCGAAACACTGTCTCAAAAAAAAAAAAAAAATCTGTATAAGGAGATATTTTTAAGTATGTATAAAATGAGATTATTAATTATTTCAATTCTGCTTAACCTGTTTTATTTTATAAACAACTAGATATAAATTATTCTTCTGTTGGCTTAAGCCTAAATAAAGGTGTTTCCCACTACTTCACTTAATTGGCAGATATAGTTGCTGTAGGAAAGCTGCAGAATAGACGATGATATTAAGGAGTAAGTGAAGTTGAAGTCTTTAGAATTCAGTGTTTTGAGTCAGAGCTTTATATCATGCACTCCCAGAAAAGTGTGATTGCCTAGAGAGTTGAACCTTTTAATTAGTAGACTGATGATGAAGCAAAGATGGACTCTTTTTTAGCTTCGGTCACAGTGAACACTATAGTAAAGTCTAGAGCTTGCAGTTTCCAATGCACTAAGAAAGATGGAAAAAAATCAGCTCTATCATCTGACATAGTTTTGTAGTTGGAACTGCAAAGAAATGAACACTCTGACAAAAGCCCATCATTTTGTAAGTCGCTGAAGATTTCAACATGGTGGACTGATGTTCAGGAATCATGAAGTATCTACCAAAGAGAAACAAAACTATAAGGGGTTGGAAAGAGACTTAAGAAAGAGATCACCACTGCTCTGGTTTTTAGATACCTGCATCATGAGTTGTTTGGTCTGGAGTTTGTTTGGTCTGGAGTTTGTAAGTGACACTGATAAGCTTACAGGCAGAGATACAACTGTCCCTCATTTGCTTATTTCATTCCTCACAGCCATACTAGACTTCTGCTGACCTAGATAGACCCATGAATGGAATATCATAGCAATTGTGGCAGCATGAGACAAAATGCTCAACAAACGAATGATGCTAAAGGGAGCTCTGAGTCTAGAATCTTGCTAACGCATCTTCTGTTACTATTCTAGAGCACAGAGTTTTTTCCTGTTACTAAAAACAAAGGTAAGAGTGTGTTGTGATAATGAGACATTTGAATAAATTGCTTTTAGATTTAGGTGAAAATGGAATAGCATAATCCTGCGGGTTCTAAGGGCACACAATTGGGGTGCATAAAGCCTCCTGCTTCTTTAATTCCAGAAGCGGGAACTATAAGAGGTCTCCAGGTCTATTGTGTCATGGACTATGTCTCTAAAAAATCAACATAATCACTCAGTTTTTTACCTTTGCAAATTACGAGCAACTCCTGATTTTGTGAGAAATGTTATTTTTTAAAGGGCTGTTGACAAAAAGAAATTTTGTGTTGTCCCTAAGCAAAAATTTTATTAATACACAAGACTATATGATGATGAGTTTTAGAGTTAATACAAAATTCAATGAAAACACAAAATAAACAGACAAAAAGACTTGTTTCTATTAAGACCAGGTTAACCTCATTAACAAACTTTTTTTCTTGTCATAACATGAATAAAAGTTAATTATTTTCAGGAGGTTCTATGATCAATGTTTGATCAAGGGAAGTTGAAAATTCTAAATTTCCTTCAGCAATCAAGCCATGTATAATTTAATTCCTCTAAATTTATCAAACACACTTACATATTTAATATAATCAATTCTCTGTTTAAGTATCTAAAAAGCAAAACTAAAGAGCAAAACTCTCCAAAATATTTAACAAGTTAATAATCTAAATGCATAAATATGATGAAAACCAATTTGGTCTTAAAATCCTCATTCTCATGGGGTCCTTAGCCATAGCTAGGTTGCATACAAAATAATAAACTCCTTAAGAAAAAAAATCTGCTGGGTCTTCTACATTAAAAAAAAAAAAATTAACAACCCACACAGTGTTAGACATAGCAAGTGTTTAAAATGCTTACTAATTGAAATTCTTGATTTTACTTATAAGAAAACAGAAAAATATCTAACTCCACAGCACATAAACATTTCTATCCAGTTGTCTTCTACCATTTTTAAAAGATGCAATTTTATGACCTTAGTAAATCAAGTTCACCATGAGTCAAAAATTCTAGTGATTCAATATAAACTGTGATTTTGCAACGTACAGCATTACTACACCTTAAAAATAAACATTTTAGCACAAAACTATTATAATACATTTTTGAAAAATGTTTTGTAAATGTAATTCAATCTTATTTCTTAAAAGACAAATTATTTTAACATAAAAGAATATAGTAACTGAATTTACTAGGAAATAACTAATTTTCACACTATAAGGGATCGAGGGTTTTTCTGTATTTTGTTAAGCCTGAATTGGTTAGAATGTCAGGAACCACATACTTTTAGAAATACCAAGTCTCCAATTTTACCTAAGTTTGCTAACTTAATTTCTAAACATCAGATTCACACTGTCTCAGCAACTGTGGCCTTTTTCTTGTTCCTCATCCTAAAATAGGGAATTAGTGTGTATTTTTTTCCCGTAATCTCTGTAACTGTCTTTCATTTGTGAACTAATTGAAAAACCAGCTTCAGAAAATAGATGTTTGCATATGTTCTAACCTATTAATATATAGAATAAATAAAATGAATCCATAAAAAATTTTAGTTCAAAGGTCACTCAATCATTTATTTTAAATTGGAATTCCAAGGCTAATCTATTAAATTATCTTAAAAGTTATATTTTCTTTAAGCATTACAAAATCAGTGAATACTAGTACAGGTTATTACACAAAATGGATTAGTATCAGGGTATAATTTACTTGGCCTCTTTATAGATCTGCTCAACATTTTCAGAATTGAGAGATTTATCATTTATATAAATTTTTATATCATTTGTAAAATGTCAGATTCCATCTCACTAGGCTGAAGTCTTTACTGACAGAAGATTTTTGACTGGAATGTGGACTTGCAAGGTAATTATTTACCTGGTCTTTGCTGGAAACGTAAGGTCATTACTGTGTCATTGTGAAGGTTCAGATGCCAAGTACATGTCCTCCAGATGGGTTGATCTTATGACCGACAATCCCAGAATGACAGTCACTACACTAACCTACTTCCCTTTTAATTCAAATATTTATTTACTTGTTGGAATGCTACTAATCTAATATTTACTACCTGATTCTATCCAAATTATTTTCATAGTATTCTTGGCATGTGGCTCCCAGCTCTTGTCAATATTGAAATGTGATTCAGTTTAGATTTTGCCTATATTGCTTGTCTTTCTCTGGCTTTGTGAGTCTCACTAATGACATTTAGCAGTCTCCTGGATCACCACCAATGTTTTATATGTCTTACAAAGGTAATCAAAATTAACTTCTTTCACAATTTCACAAAATTAACTTCTTTCAAAGTATCCATAAGATACTTTCTATTCATAAGAAAGTATCTTATGGATAGAAAACTATCCATAGGAAATGTGCTATAAATGAATAGTTAACAAGGAACTCCAAAGCAACAGAATCCAATGTGCAGCTTTTAGCTATTCAGAATTCTTTTTACTTAAATTACCTGTATGGAAAACAATGTTTCATCCACCCCCTAAACCAACAAACCACAGGTGTTTAAAGTAAGTCTTGAACTTCTGTTATTTTTCTGTTTGAATAGATACTTTGTAGCACTAAGCAAATACTAGGCAAAACATATAACACCAGTATTTAGGGGGTACATTTTAGAGTTGGCAGCTCTTCTCATTTTTTCCCCTCTCGAGGGTATATATACATAAATCACTTTGTTTCTGATAATGTATATGCTAAATTTTCTTCATCTCAGAAACGTTGAACCATTCATTCACACAAAGCATATTTTCATCTTTGGTCTTTCCACCTGTATGCCCCTCTGAAATATTCTAATCATAAAATAATGTAGCCAGAACATTTTCATTATTGTTGTTTCTCCTTCATCTCTGGTACTATTCTCAAGGTTTGTAGTAAGGGTTTTTTATATGACTATTCTCTCCTTTATACATAAGCAATAGTAGTCTTGAGTACAAGTTGACAATCAAATTCATGAGACACAATAGTCTTCACCTAGCACCAAGTTTACCTGGTATTACAAAAGAATAAAGACTGGCAACAATAGAGCTCATACAGAGAGAGCAAGGCAGTGGTCACGAAACTTTCAAGTACAACTGCCATCATCACGTCACCCTACATGGAAGACACGTATGATTGGAGAGACCATACAGGAAGGCATGGATCACCTTTGTTCAGGGAAGCCATAAGTTCTAGGTCCCTTCAACATTTATATCTTTTAAGGTGGTGATCTCGAACCTTTTTGAGCAAGGGACCGGTTTCATGGAAGACAATTTTTCCACAGACTGGGGTAGGGGAAGGTTTTCAGGATGATTCAAAGGCATTACATCTATTGTGCACTTTATTTGTATTATTACATTGTAATATATAATGAATAATTATATACCTCACCATAATGTAGAATCAGTGGGAGCCTTAGGCTTGTTTTCCCACAACTAGATGGTCCCATCTTGTGGTGACAGGCGACACTGACAGATTAGCAGGCATTAGATTCTCATAAGGAGCAAACAACCTAGATCCCTTGCATGAGCAGTTCACAATTGGGTTTGTGCTCCCATGACAATCTAAGACCATTGCTGATCTGACAGGAGGCAGAGCTCATGCAGTAATGCCAGTAATGGGGAGTGGCTATAAATGCAGATAAAGCTTCGCTCCCTCGCCCATCATTCACCTCTTGCTGTGTGGCCTGGTTCCCAACTGGTCATGGACTAGTATCAGTCTATGGTTCAGGGGTTGGGGACTCCTATTTTAAACCACACATCTCCCTCAGCCTCAGGAGAATATAACTAGTGGTCATTTTACAGCTGCATCTCTTCAGTATCTGTTACTCCTTACTTGATAAACAACCCTGACAAAGAAATAGAAGATTTTGGTCTGGAGCATAGTAATCTCAGCTCCTTAATCTTGGAAACCTAAGTCAATGTGACCAAGAAGATTTAATCAAGGCATCTAGCAATGCATCCTTTTTTTCAAGAAACATTCTTTAAAGTACTTTATTGTGATCTTTTTAAAATTGATAGTTTGTAGATTAATCTTATTTCCCTTCTATCTCTCTTTGGTAGTCTTTTCCCTCTCATCTCCGTAAGTACCACTGGTTTTCACATTTGCTCAGTAGCTCTATTTATTTTTTTAATCTCTTCAATTTCCTTATTTTAAATCCCAGTTTCTAAGAATTATAGGCACTTGGATTTTTGTTGTTGTTGTTGTTTGTTTTGAGACAGGGTCACTCTGTCACCCAGGATGGAGGACAATTACATAATTTCAGCTCACTGCAACCTCCACTTCCCAAGCTCAAATGATCCTCTTGCCTCAGCCTCCCATGTAGCTGGGACCACAGATGTGTGCCACCAGGCCTGGCAAATGTTTGTATTATTATTATTTTTATTTTTTGTAGATATGGAGTTTTGCCACATAGCCCAGGCTTATCTCTAACTCTTGAGTTCAAGCAATACTCTCGTGTTGATCTCCCAAAGTGCTGGGACTACAGTCATGAGCCACCGCAACTACCTGGCTGGCATATGAATTTTTTATGAAGAAGCCTCAAGAGGAAGTTTTGATCAGTCATTTGTTTTTGCTCCTAAATTTCTCACTCACATGGAAGCTTAGACTATTTCTCAGGGTTCCTTGGCTCTTTGCTTCCCTTTCCAGTGGAACCCACAGGCCTGCAAGTACTATCGCATTCCCAGCTAGCCAAGGAGGTGTTAAGCTGCTCTTCGTGAAATGTCCCCACAGCTTCATTGCTCAGGTTTCTTCTCAGTTGACTCACCACTCCAGGTATTCAGAAGTGTATAAATGAATGATTACCACTGGAAACCAGTCATCCAAATACAGTAAAGGTACCTGACATACAACCCTGGGAATATCTCACTCTCATTTGGTTGGCCTAGTTGTTTTCAGTGATCTGTGCGCATAAATATGCCCCATTGAAATTAGACCAAGTAAACCATTCACACTCATAAGGGTGTTTCTCTCATTCTTGGGCTGGGTCAGGCTAACCATAGTGCTGCCTTCTGAAGGCAGCCCCAAGATAAATGATGTTTCTCTTGCTTATGAGAAGTATAAGTACTTCCAACACAAGGTGAAGCTTGAAGTAGAAATATGCAGACACAGGACAGGCAGGGTAAATAATGTCCTCCAGACTTTTAGTATTCCATGAGAAGTTTGCATAGGCAGGCTATGTCAAGCCTCATCATGGGTCACTTACATGTAAATGTAGTCACCAAATTCCTGCCTCCTTGCATATGTCTAGAGGATTTGGAAGGAAACAAGCATTATCCAACATATTTCTGAGAACTCAAGTTTGCATTTTCAGGAATACTAGCATGAGACACATGAAGCCTTTGCATGCCGAATTTTGGGGGAAATTGCATATTAGAGGCCTCATACCTCTCTCTGGTGATCCAGCTCATCTCACTGCTGGGCTGCATACAAGAGAGCCATCTAGGTCACCCAGGAAACCAACTAGGTTGTTTTTCTCAATAATTCCCTAAAGTGCCCACTGTGGAAAATGTGCTGTCCTCTTCCGGCACCTGACCCATCATCATAAAGACCCACCAACCCTTGTCCCTGGCATGTGCTGCCTTCTATTTATCCTGGTAGCCAAACCAAATATAATTTAATCTGTGTGCTCTGTGAGCAAGTAGAGAAACTCAATTGCTCTCCAGAAACTGTACTGATTGTTGAAAAATTTAGTATATGAAACGTTGTATTTTTAGGATGAGGCAAACAGGTGGCAAATTAGTTTTTTACTTAATATGGATTTGGTCTTTTCAAATTATATCTCCTGGTATATAAGATTCGGAAAACAGCCACCCAGAATTATTGTTTACCAGTTAAAAAAAAAAAACTAGGTATCTCTATATCAGTTAGCTAATACGTCAGGAAACACTAGAACAGAACTTACTATTTCTCTACCTTTTCCCCACTCATGTAATACATAAAGTATTTTATATTTATTAAAATATCTTATGTAATAATTTGTCCAGATTATATTTTCAGTCTAATTTCTTTCATAGGTAGTCCATCTTAAAGCTTACCATTTGCTTCTACACGAATTATAATTTTGTATCTTCCCCAACTACCCTAAAGGTCAATGCAGAGCAACTATTGCTTTCACTTTACCAGAGAAAAAACTAATATTTTAAAGTGACACACATGGGAGCTAGAAATAATTAGTAAAAAATAGTAATACTGGAATAGCAGTTTCTTACATTTTCTACGTAGTGAAGCATTCAGACATTGCACTGCTTCCTACTGAATAGAAAACTGAAAAAGACAAATGACTATAATTTCAAAAATTTTAAAAAGAAACATCAGTGATTAAAAGAATTCCAGCAAATATGAGTAGATGGCAAAAAAAAAAAAAACCCAGACCTGACCTCAGAAACAGGAAAAAAGAAAGGAAATTGTCCAGCACGGTAAGGTTTACTCTATGCTGCATTTTCGTTTTGCCATTGTTTAATTTTTTTGGTCAAAGCCATTCATCTTCCAGGGGATCAAATAAGCTGGGTGGTAAAAAAAAAACAGATGGAAGGAAGGGAACAGCTTTATGGGGTAAAGGGTGGCAGAGAGTTTGGTAATTCAGGCTGGTAAGATTTGTTGCTTCAATCTCACGACAATGATCAAGGAAAAATATTGTTTTTTCACACAAAGTGAAAATCAGAAATGTGGGCTTTCCCTTAGCCCTGTGCACTGGGGGTTCTGCGTAAGAAAACCATTCTCCTTTACTGGAAGATCCATATCGGTTTCAAAGCCAGTTATTTTTCTTCTCCTCTCAAGATAACAGGTAGTGTGGATGGGGCGAATTATCAATATAATAACTCTTTCTAGAAGCATAAATTTGTAGCTACTTCTGGAATAGCAGATTACAAGAAGGAATCAGAAGTAACAAATATAAAATTTACTTTGCCCTACCCATATGTATGAATGCTTCTGTGCATTATTAAAATTACTGCAAAGCTCTGTTATAACTAATGTAAATTTCCTATTTGAAGACTACAAATGACATTCATTATTGTCAGGAATCTGAACACATTTTAATTTTCTTCCATATCAGAAATGGGGCAGGGTTTTCAGATGAAGTAGATTATTTCATTACCTATACCTCCACTCCTTCAGCAATATTATAAAAAGGGATTCCTTTGGGGCAGGGGCTGCAAATTAACTGAGGGCTTTTTCCTGGTATGCTTATGTCAATGAATTGGTTTCCTGACCCAATTTATACATCCAAACACAATTTGAAGAAGTTTGGGGAGGATGACGGGAAATACGGAGTCTCTTGCCTGCCAGCGACTAAATTACATAGAAAAGATTATTTTTAAGCCAGAAAAAATGAAGACCTTTTTAATTGGCAAGTTATAATACCGTATTATAAAAGTGAAAATCCTACCTATGATGCAGGATTTTATAATGCAATGCATCTTATGAGTACTTTCAATATCGGACCAGCTCTGAAAAATTGTCTTAATAAATGCTGGTAAACTAGACAGGATAAAAGCTAGTTCCAAAATGGGAAGGGTATTTAAACGGAGACTAATTTTTTCAGTGTCGATAAAAATGTGAATTTATGACTTGAGTTTTATGTGGATCATCGTCTGTTGCTTCCCTATGTAACTGTGGAAATTCTGGCAATGAACATTTGGAAATTGAAAAAAGCTGTATTATGATGAAATAGTAATTTATTACAGGTTGACACCCAATTAAAACATTCAAATGTCTGAAACCATAAGGCTGTTACTCATATTGAACAAGTTATTCATATTGTTGCTGTTGTTTATCCCAGTTGGAAAGACTGAAACAAGTGAAATTTCTTTAATTCAGATTCACTGACTAGATCCCGTATGCAGGACTTTTCTCAGCAAATCAGATAAAATTCTCTCAGCCGCTAATGTGGAATCTATGCTACTCATTTCAATTCAGAGACTGCCATTGACGTCAGTAGAAATCCTTGATATGAAATAAAAATACATAAAAAAGAAGAAGTATAAAAGGACTCTGTATGTTCGTGTTTATAGTAGGTTACAGATGTATGTACAGTGCTCTTTGCAAATTGGTCTACTTAAATAAAATGTGTGCTTTCACTTGTACAAATACAGTTTATTTATAAGATGAATTAAGTATCATTAAGAAAAAGAAAACTGTCAGCAGCTGTATTTTTTTCTTTTTTTTCAGAGTATCATCTCTAACCCTGGAAACATTTTTCTCATGAAGTTGCATCCAAATATTTGTTTAAAAGTGACCCACAGTTTCCACATAATGACACAGTAAATTATTTGCACTGACAAGTCCATAATTAAATGAGATACTAGAACATGGCTCAGTGTTATTGACACATTATTTTTAGAGAGGAAATTTTCTACTTTGAAGAGTACTTAAAATAGTAGATAATTTCCTTTTGTTAGGATCAGAGAGAATTATAAATTTGAGAAAAATTATACTATAAAGTTGTTTAACTGGAAGAATAACATGAGAGATAGATGCAAAA
>PVKV010043086.1:0-10295 GCA_004027835.1 Alouatta palliata | reverse complement strand
CTGGGTTCAAGCAATTCTCCTGCCTCAGCCTCCCGAGTAGCTGGGACTACAGGCACGTGCCACCATGCCCAGCTAATTTTTGTATTTTTAGTAGAGACGGGGTTTCACCATGTTGACCAGGATGGTCTCGATCTCTTGACCTCATGATCCGCCCGCCTCGGCCTCCCAAAGTGCTGGGATTACAGGCGTGAGCCACCGCACCGGGCCTAAATGCTGCTTTTAAGAAGACAGCTGTGAAAGATTTAGCTACCTTTTCTCCCACATCTCTGCTTTCTTCCAAGTTGGTTAATTCACTATTTTCAGTTCCTCGGCCGGTGATTTTTGAAAAATCAAACAACACGGTTAACCTTTTTTCCCCACTGAAAGTATTACTTCTTGAGTATCCACTCACCCTTCCCTTAACCCTTTCACCCACTCATCCACCTCTCTTTTCTTTTCTCCTGCTTCTCAATTTTGTCAGCTGTCCTTTTCTTTTACATTATCAAGGTTCTAACTTTTATATTCTGATATTTATTCAGTTAGTCTTTGGTGAATTTCATCTAGAAGTTTGTTCCAAAGTTTCAAAACCAATGAATACCATTTACCTTGCTATGATTTTGGAACTAGTGTTCACTGCAGAAATACGTGCTCTGCTGTAATGATATTTTCTTTTGTGAACTGACCCTGAGTAGCTGTGTAAAATGTTCCTGACACTAAATTAGAATTGATTGCCCTCTTTTACCCTGCATAAATTCTCAACTTTTATTCAAGCTCTGGATTACGTCATCTTGCCTATAGGTTTCGTTTGTTCATGGAGACCTCCTAAAGCCCTCTTTCTAACCTGCACTGTTGGATCTGCATTCAGAATGCATTAAAAAATGCAGCTGTCATTTTTTAATTTTGCTTTATTCTCTCCTGCATTTAATCTAATAATTTCTGGTCTCAGGGTCTCTCCATCTTTGTGGTTTATTTCTTTATTATTATATAACTAAACAAATCCTTAAAAATTGGCTTGGGAGCTAGTATTTCCATATTCTTGCATGTCTCAAGACATTCTTATTTTGCCTTCCTGTTGACTGATAGTTTGACTGGGTATAGAACTGAAGGTTTAAAATAGAACTTCAAAACTTTGAAAGCTGCCAGGCACAGAGGCTCACGCCTATAATTCCAGCACTTTGGGAGGCCAAGGAAGGTGGATCACTTGAGGCTAGGAATTTGACACTCAACCTGGCCAACATGGCAAAACCCTGTCTCTTCTAAAACTATAAAAATTAGCTGGGCATGATGGCACATGCCTGTAATCCCAGCTACTCAGGAGGCTGAGACATGAGAACTGCTTGAGCCTGGGAGGCAGAGGTTTCAGTGAGATCATGCCACTGCCCTCCAGCTTTGGCGACAGAAGGAGACTTTGTTTTAAAAAAAGAAACAAAAAACCAACAACCTTTGAAAGTATTGATCCATTGGCTTCTAATAAGCAACATAGCTTTGAAAATCTTGTGCCTGCTCAAAGAAATCAAGGATGACACAAACAAATGGAAAAATACATCATACTCATGGATAGAAATCAATATTATTAAAATGGCCATACTGCCCAAAGCAATTTACAGATTCAATGCTAATCTCATCAAACTACCAGTGACATTCTTCACAGAATTAGAAAAAACTATTTTAAAATTCATATGGAACCAAAAAATAGTCCAAATAGCCAAGGCAATCCTAAGCAAAAAGAACAAAGCTGGAGGCATTATATTACCTGACTTTAAACTATACTACAAGGCTACAGTAACCAAAATAGCCAGCATGGCACTGGTACAAAATCAGACATACATCACCATGGAATAGAATAGAGAGCCCAGAAATAATGCCACATACCTACAACTTTCTGATCTTCAGCAAAACTGACAAGCAATGGAGAAAGGACTCCCTGTTCAGTAAATGGTGCTGGTGTAGCTGGCAACCATATGCAGAAGATTGAAACTGGACCCCTTTTTTATACCATATACAAAAATCAACTCAAGATGTATTAAAGACATAAATGTAAAACCTAAAACGATGAAAGTCCTGGAAGGTAACCTAGGAAATACCATTCCTACACATAGGAACTAGCAAAGATTTTATGACAAAGATGCCGAAAGCAATTGCAACAAAAACAGAAAGTGACAAATGAGACCTCAGTAAACTAAAGAGTTTCTGCACAGCAAAAGGAACTGTCAACAGAGTAAACAGACATACAGAATGGGAGAAAATATTTGCAACCTATGCTTCTGACAAAGATCTAATATCCAAAATCTATAAGGAACTTAAGCAAATTTATAACTGAAAAACCAACCACCTCATTAAAAAGTGGACAAAGGACATGAACAGACACTTTCCAAAAGAAGAAATTAATGTGTCTAACAAGCATATGAAGACATGCTCAACATCACTGATCATTAGAGAAACGCAAATCAAAACTACAGTGAGATATCATCTCACACCAGTCAGAAAGGCCATTATTAAAAAGCCAAAAAATTACAGATGCTGGTGAGGTTTCTGAGAAAAGAGAATGCTTATACACTGCTGGTGGGAGTGTAAATTAGTTCAGCTGTTGTGAAAAGTAGTGTGGTGATTCCTCGAACTAAAAACAGAATTAACATTTGACTCAGCCATTCCATTATTGGGTATATACCCAAAAGAATATGAATAATTCTACCATAAAGACACATTGCAGTACTGTTCACAGCAGCAAAGACATGGATCAACCTAAATGTCCATTGATGGTAGATTGGATAAAGAACATGTGGTACATATACACTGTGAAATATTATGCAACCATAAAAAAGAACGAGTTAATATCCTTTGCAGCAACGTGGATGGAGCTGGAGCAAACTAATGCAGGAACAGAAAACCAAATACTGCATGTTCTCATTTATAATGGAGAGCTAAATGATGAGAACCCATGGACACACAGCAGGGAACAGCAAACACTGGGCCTTCTTGAGGGTGGAGGATAGGAGGAGGAAAAGGATCACAAAGTATACGTATTGGACACTATACTTATTACCAGGGTAATGACATATTCTGTATACCAAACCCCATGACACACAGTTTGCTTGTATAGCAAACTTGCACATATACCCCTGAACCGAAAATAAAAGTTAAAAAAAAAAAACATTGGTGTCAATCTGATTTCTTTTCCTTTGCAGGCAACCTAATTTTTTTCCCTTCATGGCAATTGTTATCTTTTCTTTATTATTAGTGTTCTGATTTCATGATGATGATTTTTGTATTCGATGACAATGGTTGTGGATGACATACTTTCAATTTTAAAATGCGTCTTTAGTTTTGAAGTATTCTCCCATTATTTATTTCCTTTCTTCTGTTTCCTATGTTCTTTCCTGAAACTCTTGTTAGAAGGAAGCTTGATTTTATATTATTATTATATTTTGCCTTATTTCCTTTCTCTGTCATATTTTTTATTGGAAAAAATATTTACCTTATATTCCAATAAATTTATTTTTTATTTATTAAAAATTTTTTAATTTTCTAGAAATGCCTTCTTGTCCCTTTCTCATCCTATCCTGCTCTTGCTTTGTCGATGCAAGTTCTCTCTCTGAGAATATTGATTAACACGTATACCTGACTTTATTCTACAGGAAATATTTATGCTTTTTCTGGAATCGTGGGTTCTGTTTATCTGGACCTTCATCTTTGTACTGTACTGCAGGATTCCCTACGGTGATTGTGTTTGTTACACTGAATGACAGGGTGATCTTTCTGGCAGTTCTGGGTTGTCTAATTACATTTAAGGGCAGCATGTAGCAAGGCTGACCAGGAGCTCACTGCATGGTGTCTGTCAGGCTTGTTGGATGTTAACTGGGTGGCAGGTCAGATATTGACTGGAAGAATCTATGCCAGAATTTTAAGGTTTTTTGTGGGGGTCACTAATATCTGCATAAGTTCCTAGTTCTCCCTAGGTTCATTTTCATTCTTGAGAGAAACATCCTCAGGTCTCAGTAGATAAATGCCTGCTCCTAGCTCTGCTCTTCAAATACGTGGGTATTTGAAAATGAATCCTTTTGTTTTCAAGCCCAAGGGTCATTCACGCCTTTTGCTGCCCATGCTGTCTCAGGGTCTGCTTCAGGTACCCTGGTCCCCTCAGAGCTGATTCTCTCTGCAGGTGCCCTGTCAGCTTTGCTTTGCCCTGCTTTTCCAGTGACCATTTCCTGCTTCACTTTTTGTCTTCCAGAAACTTTGTTGAAATCTTTTTCTTACTGATGGCCCCACTACGTGTCTTCCCATTGTTGAGCTTTACGAAATTATTAACACTCTCTCAGGAAATACATGCCACCATTTGGAAGGGGAAGCTCTCAGTTCTTCTTTATAAATGATCTCTTTATTTATGCCGCATTTTTAGTGTTGTTGGTTTGTAATTTTGAGTGGAAACAAATCCAAAAGAGATCATCAGGACACCGTGTGTTTATTTTGGAAGAATTTGTTTGGCTAGCTAAATGAGAGGTCTACTACACTGAATCCTCAAAACAAAAATCCCTACTGTCCATTTTGAACAAGAGTTGGGGCGTGGGAGACCTGAGCTCAGTTCTGAAATGCAGAGTCCTCTCAAGAGGGCAGAGTGCTGATCCTGCCCCTGTGGTGCAGTCATTGTGATCTGACGATCAGGGCTCCCCGAGGAGACAGCTGGGCTTAGAGGGGAGCGTTACCTTTACTTCAGATGATCAGGAGGAATATATTTTCTGCCGAGTTCACATCGTCTGGGCTCTCAGACCCAGCCTGTTTCCTGCCTGACATCTGACCTTCGGGTGTGTCAAGAAAAGGAAGTCCTCATCCCCCTCGGAGCAGTTTCAAATCAGCCCAGGTGACAGGTCTCACTGTTTTGTCCTATGTGCTCGGCGTGTCGTCCCTGACTGAAGCCTCATGCTCTGTCTCTGTTTCCTGGCATTCCACTTTCCTATGTCACTATGTCTGGTGCCTGTAATCTTGGGCAGCCATTGATGATAAGCTGACCTAGTTTAATGGACCAGAAAGAAGGGTGAGAGTCTTCCCCTTCTTCAGAATGCTTCTGTGTTCACTTGGGATGTGTAAGTTTCATTTCCTCCAGTCTGTACTCTGAACAGGAGAAGGTGTTCACCAGGCAAGCAGGACGTGGGCCCCTGCTTCTGGTCAGGAGGCAGGCAGCTCACGACTGCATGTTTGGTGATGTCAGCCCTTCAGCTCTCTGCTACATGCCTTCCCTTTCCATGTCTCCTCTGAGAGCTCACCATGTTGTTGGAAACGGACAGAGGTTCAGTCGATGAGCAGAAATGCAATACGCAGAACAGGTGTGTTATTGGCAGTCAGTGAACGGCTTCAGGTCCCTCCCTCCGCACTCTGTCAAGTCTGCTGTGTCGGGTGATTGATAGCTGGGTACATACTGGAGACGCTGAACACAACCTGTCTCCTACCATGTTAGTAGCTCTTGGGCTGGGACCCTTTACCATTCAGGAAACATGGCTTTGATTTTCTAGAATCGTCTCAGGATAATAACCCCTTGTTTGTAGAATAATGCCAATCTCAGAGACACTACACAACCTGAACCGTGAGGGTCTGATAAGAAGATTCGGAGTAGCTACTTGGTAGATAGAAATTTAAGAACCAGCTGAAATTCCTTTTAAAGTTGCTCATCTTTGTCGCATCTTAATTAAATAATTAAATATGTGCATCATTTTATCCCTTAAATTATTCAATGATTGTGAAGTTGCTGGTCCAACAAGAAAAAATATAGAGACATTATGTGAGTGAAATTAATTATATTAATTACGCCTCGATAGTCAATGCGAGCCACAAGGAATGTTTCAGTCCGGAGTCATGTGAAGACATTTGCACTCTGTGGAGCCAGCTAGGAAATACTTGGCATTTGTTTTCAACACTGACAACATGGTTGCCTTGCAAAATGTTGTAGAATGAATGGGCCCACAGACCCCTAATATTTTTAAAATAAAAATAAATATAAATATATTCCAATAAATGTAAATGGTGATATCTAGAAATAAGCCGAAATCACATCAGCTGACAGGTGAACAGCACCTTGAAAGGCTGTTGGATTTGGAAATTATGTTTTTAATATCAATTGTCTGTATGTAATATAGCTGTCAGCCAAGTCTGCCACGTGACGCTGTGGGCCATTCACAAACATGACCTAGAACTGGAGAAAATGAGCCCAAATGTGATGCCCTTGTGGAGATGGTGAGGGCCATAGCATGAGCTTGTAGGCTGGAACATTCTGGAATGAAGGAGATGAGTGTCTGGGAGCTGCCCGTGCCCTGGCCTTGTTTAAGAGAGTTGGTGGGGACAGCATGGTGGGGCTCAGGTGTCTGCTGTGCATCGTTTTTCTTGAGCACAAACCAGATAGAATGAGGGAAGGCTGGTGAAGAGACGAGGCTTGAGGTCTAAGCAGACATGGCGGGAAGGGGGTGTGGGCACGCAGCCTCATTGCAAATCATCACATTCTCCTCAAGACCTCACAAGACTGGCCTCGGAACCCACGTGACACAGTCCGAGGGCCGAAAGGGACTTACCTACCCCAGAGCGCCGTCCCCCTTTTAGTGTCCTGCCTGCTCTCCACCGTCCCGACCAAGGGGCTGGGCTTGAACACCACCCTCCAGGCCCAGCACGATCACCCTTGACCAAGAAGGCCCACAGTTGGTTTAGTCAGCACGATCACCATTGGCCTTTGCCCCCTTGGCATTGTCCCCAAGTGTCCCTGAGAGAGTGGGCCAGGGTGACATGCAAGGCAAGTCAGCTGGGAGGGGCCCCAGTAAGGGACAAGAAGAGCCCAAAAAAGAGGCAAAGACATGCCTGCCCATGGGACACCCAGCAACAAAGTGCCTGCCTCTGCTGTTAGGGGAGTTTTTTTGTTTTGAGTTGGAGTCTGGCTCTGTGGCCCAGGCTGGAGTGCAGTGGCACCATCTTGGCTCACCATAACCCCCACCTCCCGGGTTCAAGCGATTCTTCTGCCTCAGCCTCCTGAGTAGAGGGACTACAGACATGTGCTATCAAACCTGACCAATTTTTGTATTTTTAGTAGAGATGGGGTTTTGCCATGTTGGCCAGGCTGGTGTTGAACTTCTGACCTCGTGATCCACCTCAGACCTCCAAAGTGCTGGGATTACAGGCGTTAGCCACCATGCCTGGCCAGGATTTTTCTTTTTAGAAAGGAAATTAAATAAAGTTTGGTAACAAACTAACATTGTTTGACACAAAGTCAGGATGGAGGCTGAGAACCTTAAAACTAAAGAATCTGGTGTACCACATTAAAATTAGACTTAGAAACAGAGGTGTTTTTTTTTTTTTTTTTTTAAATTAGAAATGGAGTCTCCAGTTTAGCTCACTGCAGACTCAAACTCCTGGACTCAAATCATCCTCTTTTCTCAGCCTCCAAAAGTACTGGTATTGTAGGTGTGAGTCACTGAGCTCCGCCAGATATGGGGGTCTTTGAAATGCAACGTGGAAATAGGCCTGTTGTCTGTCAATGCAGCATGCTGTCATTTGATGGCCACTGCCTGTCTTCTATGTGGAGTTCCTCTTGCTGGTCTAAAATTCTGTCAGATGCTCCAGCTTCCTGCTGTGATCATCACCCAACCCCACGTGCAGGGACCTGAATTCGACGCCTCCGGTCCCATGAAAGGAATGCCTGCCCATGCTGGCATCTAGATACATGTGTCTTTCTGTTTTGCATCTCATCCTCTTCTGGTTGTGATCCATTGTCTACTTCTCTCTTTCTGTGTTGTGACCTTGCCTCACCCCCTGCTGCGGCGGACTTCGTTGCTTTGCTGTAGAACCGGCTGGCATCTCATATTTAGAAATACAACAGAAGGAGAGGAACTCTTCTGCACAAATACATGAGACAACATAACAGGCTTGAAAGAACAGATTTGAGATACCTCAGCAGTGATGACCTACATTGCTTGTCTAACTGCAACTTCCTATTTCCAAGACCTCAGGCAACAACAGTTCATTGGATCACTGATCCGGTTACTTCTGAACACTTCAGGCTAACTCTGGTTGAGGTGCAGCTCCATGGTGGGGACCGACATTGACCACAAAAGGTTAACAAATACAACTGTGTCTCAAGATGAGAAATGTCAGGGGCACGAAAGGTAGGCTGAACCGCAACTAGAGTACTTGGCAATCCGTCAAGCGGTGTGTGGCAAAGACAGTCAGGTGGCTCAGTGTCTGTCCTGTCAGGCCAACAGAGAGGGCCTTTCCAGTTCCTGGGCAGGGCAGGCCTTTCTGTGATGAGGCTCCAGATGCATCATGTCTCTTAAGAATCAGACACACTGTACAAGTGAAGGCTTGTTAATTGTGCTGAAAAGAAAGAGCGTTACCTGAATAGAAACTTGTAAGCCACAAATGCTAGCAAAACTTTTCCATGTATATATAAAATATATATATACACACATATATATGGCTTAATTTATGACAGTATAATGTAACTGATTATTATAAATTATAATGAATCAGAATCAATATTTGCATAAATACTGAGGGCATTCTGTGTGCCTGGCACTGTGCCAGGTGCTTGGGCTACAGGGTGAATGGAGAGAGCCTGTCACCCTCTAGTGTTTGAGTCTGTTGGGGACATCTGTTCAAACACCTAGATGGGCTCCAGTGGGGCAGAAATGGGGGTCAGTGCTGCAGGTCAGGCTGTTAGTGGAGAGCTACTGCCGAGTCTTTGGGTGGGAAGAACACTCAGAATAGTATGCTTTTGAAGAACAAAGCCTTCATCTCTTACGTATTTAAGTTTCAATAATAAAAGAAGTTTAAACCAAAAATCTACGTAATTCTGTACTTTTTTTGAGACAGGGTGTCACTCTGTCACTCAGGCTGGAGTGCAGTGACATGATCATAGATCACTATAGCTCAGTGACCCGGGCTCAGGTGACCCTTCTACCTCAACCTTCCAAATAGCTGGAATGACAGGTGCCTGCCACCACGCCTGGCTATTTTTAATAATTTTTGTAGAGACAGGGTCTCACTGTGTTACCCATGCTGGTCTCAAACTCCTGGGCTCAAGTGATTCCCCTGCCTCGGCCTCCCAAAGTGTTGAGATTACGGGCAGGAGCCACCGCACCTGGCCCAAATCTGCATTTTTATATTGTCTGCCTACCAGCCCTTCATTCTGTTAGTTATAGTATCAACTGTTGTTTTTTGAACGAGGGGTTTCCCATACCTCTTTCCTCCATCCTTTGACCTGACACCACTCTCTGGTCTTTTGCTTCAAGGACAGGAACTACCACATCTTTCCAGGACCCTGGGGATTGGTCTAGCTGTGGACCTGCACATGCTGGTGCTGGGTTTTTTGTTGTTGTTTTGGTTGTTTGCCTGCTTATCTCCTCTGACTTTCTGAAAGCTCCTTGAGAGCCGGGCCTGTCTGCTCACTCCATGTCCCTCATACCTGGAATGTGTCTGGCACACTGGGGATGATCAGTCAGTATTTGTTCTAATGAATGTCTGGTTGGACTTACTGACTGGACAAATGAACAGGTGTGTGGCCCAGGCTGAGAATCTCCCTGGGGCTGTTCTGACAGCCTTAGTGTGAGGGACGTTCTTCTCTTGGTAGAGTCGTAAGGAAGATAGCACTGAGCTTCTGGTGGTCAGACATCTCACCAAAACCAAGGTGAGGGGGGGAAATCAGAGCGTAGAGAGAGAGAGAAGTTGCCCCATCCAGGGGGATGGCCAGGGTCCTGAAGGCAGGGTGGAGGTGAGAGGGGGGGTGTTGGGGGTTCTCCATGAGAATTCAACCCATGAAGTCAGGAACAAAAGGGATCTATCTATGGTGACATATACTCAAGATTCTGTTTTTGTTTTCTTTTTTTTTCAATCTGCAAACTCTTTAGATGTATGTGAATGTACGTTACTACTCTGTGACCTTAAAACATCACCCAGGTTTAATCTGTATGTAACTTTTGATCTTTGAAACAGGACAGTTTGAACAAAATAGGTGCTTTGGCCATCTGGGGCCTTTTCCCTCTTTCCACGTAACTCCCCATCTTTTCTCTTTGAGGTCCCCATCTTCTCACATCAGTGCCATCCCCAGCCACTGAAAAGGGGCCTGGCACTTAAGCTGCCTTCTCTCCCTGTGTGCTAGTCCATTCTCCCATAATGTTATAAAGGAATCCTGGAGACTGGGGAATTCATAAAGGAAAGAGGTTTAATTGACTCACAGTTCTGCCTGGCTGGGGAGGCCTCAGGAAACTTACAATCACGGTGGAAGCGGAGGCAGGCATATCTTACGTGGCAGCAGGTGAGAGAGAGAGAGCGACAGTACAAGAAAGCAG